>CATIWK010280484.1:0-12846 GCA_949634005.1 Mallotus japonicus
AGGAAAAGAAAAAAAATAAAAAGAAAAAGAAAAAAGGAAGAAAAAAGAGAAAATAAAAGAAGGGGCAAAAGAGAAAATAAAAATTAAAAAAAAGGTAAGGAAGTAAAGGGGATAAAGTAAAAGTGTAATTAACGAAAAGTATGAGTATTTTAGTAAATAAGTCTTAAAATTAGGTATTTTTGGTAAATTTCTCTTTCTTATTTGGTTAAAAAAAAGGGGAGGTTTTATTATTATGTTTTTGAACTTTTTTGGTGTTGTGAACTTGCATATCGATTAGGGATTAAGATCCAATCATATAACATTGCAGTTGTTTTTTCGTTGTTGTTTTTGTTTTTCTAGAGGTAGCTTTAGTTTTAATGGTTTCATCTTTTAAAATTACCATTGTTTTTAGGAATGATTTAGGTTGTTTTCTTTTCCTTATTTTGTTTTGGAAGAACATGAGGAAGAGTAAAGAAGGGTCGGGGCGGGGGGTGAGAATTGATCTTGAATTGTAAAAGCATTGGGCTTCTTTAGTTCGGTCTGCATGTGAACATGAATATATTTTGGTTTAGCTCTACGTGGTTCTGTTTTGATGTACTGTTAATTTGTCTGGTTTATTTGGCTGAAAGGACAACAGAGAATAAAAAATAAAAAGAAGCCTGGTTGACTCATGGACATATGGTCTGTCAATGTTAGAGTAACTCTTGAGCATTCTTTACCTAACAAATTTGCACGTGTTTTAAAGTTTACATTATCAGGTTATTTATTCTCCTTTCCTTAATAAATCTTTGGTGTTTTTGTCATTGTTTTTATTATTGGTTCTGTTCGTACTTTGATTCCAGTGCATGCTGATGATGATTACTCTGAATTGGATTATTGTGTTTGTTGGTTTTAAAAGTGCATGTTGGTCAACAAATGAGAAAGAAAGGCTCACAGGTTTCTATCTCCTTCAGATGATGAAGCAGGTTGTCACCTTCTTCAGAAGATAGCACCTTTTTGCGTTCATGAAATCTTTGAGACCTTTTAGCCATAAACATCACCTGTTCTTCACTTCCTCTTCAACACCATATTCATTGCCATGGATATCTCTCCTACAATTGTTAAAAGCTGCTTCTGTTCTCCAGCAGAAGCTTTAAATGCCCTTATGGAAGCTCGGCAGAAACCTAAGTTCATCTCGTATGAGTCTGCCATAAATTTGATGAAACATGAGAGAGATCCACAACATGCATAAGAAATATTCAACATGGTAGCAGAGCAAAAGGGTTTTAATCACAATCATACTACCTATTCCACTTTAATCCATAAGCTTGCCCAAGCTAAGAAATTTCAGGCTGTTGATGTAATTCTTCATTAGATGACTTATGAAACTTGCAAATTTCATGAAAATATATTCCTTAACCTTATGAAGCATTCCTCTAAGTCCTCACTGCATGAAAGAGTGCTTGAGATGTTCTATGCTATTCAGCCAATTGTTCGTTAGAAGCCCTCTCTCAAAGCCGTCAGCACCTGTCTCCATATATTAGTTGAGTCAAAGTAGATTGAATTAGCTCAGAAATGAATATGCAGGGCCAAAGATGTTAAAATATGAGAATTTGAGGTAGCTGTACCAAGACTGAATTTGATAAATACAGCAAGACAACAGTTCTATAGCATCGAGTCTTGAATTTGAATACAGCAAGAATTTAAACTGGAAATTTAAATCATAGAGCAAAGATTCAATTGCAGCGACAGAAGCCGCATGTAATTGTCTCAGACATTAATAACATAGCAAAAACATTAATTCAAAGTGCAACACAACTTGTCCACGCTCACAGAAAACAAAATGAAGAGTAAAGAAACTTGTCTGACAATTTCACAATATCAAATGAAGCTAGAACCGGAGTTTAAGAGAAGCAACAAAACAGACTGAAAAACCTGCATTAAAGGAAAGAGGCGAAATGAGTAACTTATTTCCTTAACTATATCCAACTTTGTCAAAGCCCCAATTCATCACTAACTAATAGAAGATTTATCCTAAACAAATTAATGTCTATTACATGTTATAAAGAAAAAGAAAAAAGTAGTGTAAAAGACTTACTGTTAGCTTTTTTAGTGAGAGAGCCAATGAGAGAAGAATGTCAAAGACTCTCTCCTTATTATTTGAGTCACTTGGATTACTACATCTTGAACCAATGTGCTCTATTGTTCATATTCATTAACAATACAACCTATTTATACATCTCGACCTAATGATGAGCCATACTTGGCAACTAGCACAAGCAACTAAATTACATCAAAAGTTGAAAAAGTAAACATGCCAAGCTACATGCATTGGCCTATTGAAGAAGTTATCTAAGCATGCCTAAACAAGCATGACAAAAGGACATAATTACTTAGCCTTATCTAAGCAACCTCCATGCAAAATAGAGATAAAACTCTTTAGAAGACAACTTGGAATCTTGGAAGATGGCTCAACACATCAACCTTCACCATTGGATTTAATCATCACAAGTTATCTTTGTTCATGTGACATCCTAAGTGCCACTCACACCTAACAATCTCCTCCTTAGAACTTTGGATGGAATATGGTCTTTCTTGGTTCGAAGCATTTCTTCTCCAAGCAACATGAGCTCCTTTCTTTGAGTTGTCATAGCAAGGACATGAGTTTCAAATTGCATCATGAAACATTCGTTCTTCAAGTTGCACAATCTCCACTGGAGTCTTCAATGCAAGGACACAAACTTCAACCATTTACTATGCTCCCCAAATTACTTTGCCAAATTGATCAAAAGGGACTTTTGTCAAGAAAAATGATTTTTTTTTAACCCAATGTATTATGGTAGGAAGCATCTACCCTACTTACAAACATTGGTCTTGCATTTGCAAAGCTTTTTACCACATTTAGAGTCATCCATGTTGGAACTTTTCCTTGAGACTTTCCTTGGCCACTTCAAGCTTCTCTTGGAATTTAAACTAGCCTTTGAAAGGCCTTTGTCACCAACAGCAATTTGATCTTCTAAATTGGAAGGTAGCAATTTTTTTTTTTGAATTTTCTTTTCAAAAACAATATCTCTTTGATACTCCTCCTTTTATAGAGCATCCTTGCATTGTTTTATAAGAAAAATTATCGCATGTTAAAAACAAATAAAGATGGCCCTTAGCGATTCATCAAATTTTGTTTTTAACCCTTTATAGTTTATAGACATGCGGGTCATGAATATTTAGTTTAAGGACTTCGTCGGTCCCATGATTTTGTGTTGTGCAAAAAGGTTTGTCCCTTGAATGAAAAATATGGTTAGTTTCTATCAAATCCAAAAACATTTTTTTTGTTACAAAGAAACACATATTTTCATCTCTTAAACCTTAAAAGAAATCCTTGAAATTTGATTTCTAAACCAACAACATTTCAAAATCATTTTGACAATTTATAGACATGTTGGTCACTCAGTTTATAGACATGTTGGTCTATCTCAAAAAACATTTGTTTTCTTTCTCATGAACCTGAAAAATCATGTTTAAAAGAGAGTTTATTGGCTCCTTTGGCCACTCATACATAAAACATGAAGAAAACATGAGAAAATATGTTTCAGAGATGAAGAGAGAAAAAAAGATTGAAGAAACCTTTGCTGTAAAAAATGAAACTACAGCCCACACCCAAAGTGTTTTTTTCTTCTTCTTTTTCTTCATTCTCACCCTCCACAAGCCCTTAAGATCAATAGTGGCTCTGATACCAATTGTTAGCTTTTTTGGGGAGAGAGCCAATGAGAGAAGAATGTCAAAGACTCTCTCCTTATTATTTAAGTCACTTGGATTACTACATCTTGAACCAATGTGCTCTATTGTTCATATTCATTAACAATACAACCTATTTATACATCTCAACCTAATGATGAGCCATACTTGGCAACTAGCACAAGCAACTAAATTACATCAAAAGTTGAAAAAGTAAATATGCCAAGCTACATGCATTGGCCTGTTAAAGAGGTTATCTAAGCATGCTTGAACATGCATGACAAGAGGACATAATTACTTAGCCTTATCTAAGCAACGTCCATGCAAAATAGAGATAAAACTCTTAAGAAGACAACTTGGAATCTTGGAAGATGGCTCACCACATCAACCTTCACCATTGGATTTAATGATCACAAGTTATCTTTGTTCATGTGACACGCTAAGTGCCACGCACACCTAACAAAATCAACCCACCAATAAGCAGATGTCAATATCTGGAGGGTGAACTTGCAAATTTGAGCAAACAGAACAGAAAGACTGCCTCAGAATATTGAGGAATCATCTATAATATGCAAGAATAAGTAGAATAAGTTGCTGAAAAAGTGAAAATCATCTCGATAAGTGTGCCCATATCATTATTGCTGCCATGATAATAGTGGTAGAACTCCATTGGTAAGTTTGCTAAAGAATCGTATCCTCCACTATAACTTTAACCTTCAGTTGGGCCACTGACTGCAACAGAATCTCTAGTTTCTTTGCTCTCAGCTACCCTGCCTTTAGTCTCCTTAATTTCACCATCATCAGCACTTGAATCCTTTGAAATGGGTGCTTTTTTCCTAGATTCCTCAGCAGTTGCGATGGCATCCGTGGCAGCATCCATGTCAGCAGTAGCCACTGCTTGCCGCTCCTCTTCCTCAACTGCAGCCCGAACTCTCTCATGAATGTCATCCTCCGCTGGGAGAAAATGCCCTGCATGACAATGAAACCAACCACAAGTTACAAACAAACAAACAGATTTGCTAATCTTAAAACCATCAACAGATAAAGCCTCAGGTTGTTTTCATAGTTATTTTAGGCAATCAGTAACTGAAATTTTATCTCCTACATTTCAAGCATGAATTATGGATCCAATACACCAAAGTCATATGAGTTGATTGTCAGTCGACAGCATTATAAGAGCAGTTGTATGTTAAACTCATCCTACCATAATGATGTAGGATGTAAAAGCCAACCATATCGTAATAGATTTTGAGCAAATTGGTCATTTAAAAAGCCTAAGAAATCATATGGCACACCTTGTTTCTTCAATTTCTGGATCCTGACGGAGCGTAATTGTTGCAACTTCTCCACAATCAAAACCAGCTCAAGCAGAAATATATGGCATTGTATAAGCCTAACCCTATAAAGGGAAAAAGAAAAGCACAAAAACTACAATACATTCCAGAACTACGTCTCTATATGCAGCTTTGGACTGTCCTATGAATAGTGAGAAGGATAATCATAGCTTTGGATATCTTAATTAGAAGAGAAAATGGTTATTCATATACAGATTCTAAGTGGAACGTTCAGGTTATACACGAGTTCTCACTCTAGCACTCGCACAAAAAGCAATGAGAAATTAGAGAAAGAAAAATTAAGATAACGAACAGAGAAAAAAAAAAAAAACATGATCATGAATGACGTTGTACCACAATGAAAGCCATTGTAATCATGCAAGTACTTTCCATCTTTTAAAGCGTAGACAACTAAGTATAATGCACATTTCAGATTGCAACCATTAGTCAATGAAACTGTAAAACCACATAGATCTTTAGAGAGCAGGACAGTGTATGTCGCTATTCAGCCAATAGATAGCATCACAAATTTCTTAAGATTCCAATTTAAATCCATCATAGAATGCCAAATGTGATGGTCAAAATCGAAACAGGAGAATTCAGTTCTGTAATTACAAGCATTTGGTTGTAGCAGTGACATTTTGTGAAGTAGTTAAGTGACAGATTTAGAAACGGGCCAGCAGTGAAGTCAGGAGCTTCAATGGCAGAGTTCATCATCAATTTCAAAATTTTTTCAGCTAATTTGGACGATGATAACATAATACATATCTATTAGAGTGTGTTTGGATGTAAACAT
Organism: Mallotus japonicus; assembly: GCA_949634005.1. Lineage (NCBI taxonomy): Eukaryota > Viridiplantae > Streptophyta > Magnoliopsida > Malpighiales > Euphorbiaceae > Mallotus > Mallotus japonicus. The sequence continues at coordinate 5,821 of CATIWK010280484.1, forward strand.
TTGATTTGAAATCTTAGATTTCAAATATAAGGATTTCAAATAACATGTCATGTCATTTCAAATCCTCAATAAATAAACTATTAAATTCTTTATGAATTTGTTTCAAATTTTCATGAATACAAATCCATGTAGTTCCTAAACAAGAGATTTAATTGAAATCCAAATCTATGCTCAAATTCCTTACATCCAAACATAGCATTAATGATATTGACAACCCCTGAGTAAAGGCATACCAAAGTCATCATCTTTGCTTTGGTGGTGTTGCAAACAATAATCGAGTACATGGCAGAAAGTGATATGATTCCCTCACAAACAAGCCAAAATGTCAACCCATGTAATAATAACAATAATGATAAGTCTGGTGAAACCCATTGATTTAAGTCAATTTCCCTTCATTTTACGAGTTTACTCTCAGTCTCAGAATGTATTATCTTATCTTATCTTATCTTATCGAAACTTTTCCTTGTCAAGCAACCAAATTCAGTCATCATCTTATCCCTCCAAATTCAGTTCGATTATACTTAACACATTCCTTTCGGATTTTTGAATATTAGGTTTCATCTTTGTCTTGCGATTGAAAATTATATCATATTCTTCCACACTTCCTCCTTTAATATATGATGAAAAAAAAAAAATTACAACAGAAAGCAGGGCGGGAAACATGATTGACATTAACTAAATTAAATTACAAAAATTGGAAACGCATAGATTACAAAAAAATTTTTGAGGGGAGTGGATTGAATAGTATACATTGTAATGAAAAAAGAAAGTTTTTTTTTTTTAATAATTTTTCTCCACCTGCATGAAATAGTTTTTGTTGTTGGAGTTTCAGGGCTCATGGCTGTTTACACGGCTGTGAAGTTCCAACATTTCTTGATGGTTTGGGTCCACCGAAAGAGCTGCTCGACAGTCACGTAAGGCAGCCATCACGTCACCAATGTGCTCATAAAAAGCTGCCCTCAGATGTAGCAGGTGAAGGTCCGCTTTGAATGCGATTGCCCTTGATAATTCAGCTATGGCTTCCTTCTCTTTGTGACCATCCATTAACACTGCCCCAACAGAAAAAGCAAGGCAGCACCTTCAGTGTCAGTTGGATTGAGAAGAAAAGGATAATGATAATTGCTATAAATTCAAATCATGCAAACTGCACTATCCATTTGTGCAGCTTAGCTAAAATCTAGTTCACTCAAATACTGCAGTGAAGAATGGGGGGACCCGAGGAGAATATAATCTCACCTGCAGCTCGGTATCTGTAAGGGTACACTCGAAGTGGATCCAACTTTGTGACCATCTCTAGATCTGCTCTTGTAAGTTCACGATCACAGTACTCAGACCTCTTCTCATAAGCAGATGCATTGTTACGGGCCTTCTCAATCAGTTTGGTCATTTCCTCATATGCAGCAGCCTTGTCATTTCTGAGAAAATGGACTCTAGCAAGGCCCTGGTGTGCTCTAGTGTGTCTGATCTTAAGGGCATTTATGTAGCAATCAGCTGCTAATTCTAGTTTGCTAGAGTCCACGTAGACACTTCCAAGATTGTTGAGAGCCTGGCAAATGGAATTTTGAGAACTACAATGTTAACGTATTCATGTGCGGTTACATCTGTGCTTTTTTAACGTCAAAGCCAAATGCAGAATGCAATGGCAAACAATAACAGATCATTAGTAGCAAAAATTCATAATCAATTATCAGATCATTCAAAGAGCAGCCTAAGGGCCAAATTCCTTAAAATCAACAGAAAAGATATATTTAGAATCAGAAAACTAATTTATATCGCACAACAATTTCTCTCAATAAGATTCATGAAAGTTTTCTACATAACACAGGGAGTACACCTCATTTGGTTGCAGCTATTTACCTGTCCCTACAGAAGTGAGGTCATTATTTAGCAGTCCCAATTTGCAGAGTTGGCAATCATTTATGCAGATACTCAGACAACAATACACTACTTAATAGCTTGGCAGGTTCAAAAAAAAAAAAAAAGCTTGGCAGGAAAAAAAAAATATTACCATCTAAAGCATGATTCCTACATCATTTACACTACAGTATATTGTCCTAAATTTTGTCAAGCTAGCTTCTTATTTTCAGAACTTCATCTCCCTAGGTACCTTAATTCGCAATAAACTCTCTTGCATTGCAGCTGTTACTTGGAATTGAGAATTAAGTGCAGCATAATCTTTCATGACTAAGAAAATATAGTTGACCAACACATTTTAAAATTCACAATTTAATCTATTGCCAAAAAGAGATGTAGTTTATGATTTTGACCCAAGAAAAAGGCATTGGCAGCATGGAACCTCAATGCAGAATGAAGTTGGCAAACAGAAGACATCTGCAGCCCAACATCTGTGCACATGCCAAAGTACACTGTGAATAGACTTATATTTAGTAGGAAAATGCTTGCCATACAAAGGAATATTGTTATGAAAATGTAAGGCACATAGAACCCTACCTGACCTTTACGCAGTCTGTCAGAAGGGCACTTCAAAGCATCTTCAAGCAGTGAAACAACAGTTGAAGAACAAGATGGATCCTGGCTAGAGTCAGCCAGTGCATAGGCTTTAAGGAAGAAAGCCTCAAAAGACCTATTAATTTTGATAGAATCCTCTGCTTTGCGAAGCCCTTCCTCACAATGACCAGTGTCATATAAGATCCATCCTTCATAAACTAGGCGTTCATGCTCAGTTGATGCATGTTGGCGGGCCAATTGTAAACTTTGCATGGCTGCCTCAGGACAGTTCAACCTGATCAAGAATAGATTCGTGAGCTTAATTTAAAATGGCCGTCAGTTCACAACATCCTAAATGATAGTTTACAAGGAACAGAATAATTTAATTGAAGTGGAATGTAGAAAACCAGAAAGTTTTCTCAAGTGACAGGAAAGTAATGAACAAACTACACCAAGGAAAAAAAAAATAGTGCAGTCAAGAAAACTAAAGCACATGATCTAATTACGGCTGTTGTGAGGTTAACTCCAAAAAAAAAAAAAAAAATCCTTTCATGAGCTCAAAATTTTGATTATGCACACCAGGAAGCTTCAATAAAAGGTATGCATGTGCCCTGATGTTGGGTTGCATATGCTTGATGCAAAAGTTAAGCATTGGCCTAAACCAAATACATTCAGGGGATTGTGTAACGACGCCAGTAAACGAAAAAAAAAATTGAGAAAATACCTAAGAAGAAGCAAAGATTGTCTGAAGTATAGAACACCTTTTGGCGCATCAGATTCAAGCATTTGGTATATGACAGAAAGGGACCCTATATCATCAACTGAAGACCACCTCTCATACAATTGCATCCAACAATCTGCTGTTGTCCAGTTACCAACATGCTCACGCACAAGGGTCCGGAGTTGATATGCTGCTGCCCGCCCTTCAAACATCCTATAATCTGGGGAAAGAGTAAGAATCGCCTGAACATCACAAAGAGCTGCTTGGTAATCCTCAAGAGCAAGATAAAAGCAAAATCGGAGTTCCAAGCATTCCAATGCAAGTTTAAAACCAAGAACCCTGTTTATTTCTGCAAGAGCAGCTTGAACATCCTGTTTCCTCATCAAAGAAGCAGCACGATACATGTAGGGATAAGTAAGAGTTGGATCCAACTCAGTTGCTTTCTCAAGGTCCTCACACTTTTTATCACCTTCACAATATAAAGATCTTTCCTGATACATCCATCCCAGAGGAGTAACAGAGGAAATCACAGAGCTGAGTTTCTCATAAGCCCAAAGCCTACGACCCCTAATGTAACCTAGTCTAGCCAAACCTGATATCGAATAAGTATGGCCAGCATTGAGAGCTGCCTCAAAAAGACGTTCAGCTTCTTCATACTCTTTCCTCAAGAGCCTTACACATCCTAACTGATGAAAAGCCAACAGTTTATGCCGGTTAGTTTCAGCTGACTCTAACAAGCATTCTAGGAAACAAGCTGTTTTATTGGCTCGAGGATCAATGTTCATAGCAACTTCACTTAGTAAACAGTATAGTGAAAATGAGGCTGTACCAACCATAACCATCCTCTCTTGTTTACCAGCATTGCTAAATATTTCCACCACCCTATCATCATTCAAACAATCAGGCAATTCATGTAAGAAAACTTGCAAGCATGATGCAGCAAGAACAGGAGAGTTCTCTTGAAGAGCATATCCCATAAGTTCTACAGCATCTTCCCTACAGGATACCAAAGATGCAAGTTTCCTATCACATGCATCTTTTAGCCTTTCACAACAGAACTTATTCGCAAAAATCAATATTTCTAACAAATTATCTGCAGGTACTTCATTCAAACTTCCAGTCACACTGAACTCGCTTATTGACTTGAAACCCAATGGAGATATGTCATTTTCAGAGAAATCAATGTTTTCACAAAGAGATTCTGAGAAACAACCATTAAGCATAGCATGAAATGCTGCAGAAAGGCCAGCAATTTTCTTTCGATCGCAAGTTATCTTCTCATCTCCAATACTAAAAACAACATTTCTCAGTTTACAGTCAGTATTCGTCAAAACAGCCTCATTGGAGCTAAAACTTAAATCAGTATGAAGCTGGGAGGCAATATCTATAGGCCCAAGCTCTAGTGCACCTTTACCACAAGTGGCAAGCAAGTCAGCAATAAGGTCCTCTCCTTGCTTCTCATACTTTAACCATGCTCCAAACACAAGCTTCTCATGCACAGTGCTAGAATTTTGCCAGGCTGAATGGAGGCCCCTCCGCATCAGTTTGACTTCCCCAAGGCCCCTAAAGACCTGAAATTGCAATAAATAGAGATTTGACCTTTCTTGTGGAGAACATGATTCAAGTTCTTCATGAATCTGAGCTAAAACTTCTACATAATCAACAGGTTTAAAGAATGGTAGAACTGGTGGTTCAGGGACCTTGATAAGTGATTCTCTACAATTAATTACCAAAAAAAAGAACAGAAGAAAATTAATCTATTGAAAAAAAAATAATAAATTTATTAATAAAAACTGCAGGAAATGAAAGTAATAACTTACATAGATGAAGAAGAAGAAGAAGAAGAAGAGGAAGAAGAGTATGAAGAGACTTTGGAAAGTTTCCCCCTTTCAACCTGAAGCCAAGACTGCGGATTTAAAGCATTAAGTTGTGACTCTTTACATGCCTCAGAAGGGAAGAAAGTCCTCATGGGGCATAAGAGATGAAACAAGTCCCAGATCTCCACAGTAGCCAGATAGGTTTTTCCTTCACTTTCTTGCTCACTCCCCCTCTCACCCTCTCTCCCCAGAAATCAAAAACTAAAAAACTTTTGGAGTCAAAAGATAATTTTTTTTTTTTTAAAAAAAAAAGCTACAAGTTTTATTGTGATCCCAAATCACTACCCAGTCAAGAAGTCTTCTAAGCCCACAAAGCAACAAATCTCTACACAAAGGTCGGTTTTTTTGGTTAAAAGAAGAGAAAAACTCACAAAAATACAAGAATATATAAACAAACAAGTAGCTAAAAGATACAAAATTACTCAGTAAGTTTGAAACAGATGAAAAAATTGACCCAAAAAGCAGAAGGCAAAAAATGATATAAAAGACCAATTTCTTTTTTATGGCAATCACTGCCTATTCTTATATGCTGGTTCTAATTCAGAGAAATGAATAAACATAACAAAAGCTCCTATTCTCTAACATACGACAAAAACCATCAGTCTCATTCTTTAACATATCATAGCAAACGAAACAGAGAAAAGGCCAAATACCCAGTAAGAGCTACTAAGATCTCTAGCAAAAGAGAAACACAACCCACATTATAACCATACCCTAATCCCCTCAAAGAAAACCCAAAAGCACCAGAAACAATAGATTAACAGAGACAAAGAGGGAGACCCAGTTGAGCTGTAACTTTGAATTTGAAGATATGAATAAACGAATCACAGATTACGAGCTGCAGGAGCTTTTGCAGAGGAATGAAAGATCAAAGTGAAGGAATCCAAAGGAAAAATTCTGAATTCCAACTTTCTTGTTTAACTTTCTTTTGTTTGGTAGAAGGGAAAGTTAGTTTTCTTTTTCTTTTTCTTTTGTTTGCTTTTGTGGCTCTCTCCACTTTCCTCCCGTTAGAGAGAGTAGCTAAGAAAAGTGAAGAGAGAGAGAGATTTGGCAAACACTGTTTTTTGGAAGCATAAAACTAAACCATACACAGTAAACCCTTCTTATTTGAAAATGGAATTAAAATGCCCTAATAGTTTCATCTTATGAACAAAATAGCCCTTCCATTATTGGTTTACTATTTTTTTTACTATCTGTGTGACTTTCTAACATTTTCTTTATTTGAATCACTAAATTTTCACTATACAAGAAAAAAAATCCTTCCAATTAGAGGAGATGTTCTTCAAGAGAAATAATTATTAAGGGCTTAAATTTAAGTATTATTTAAATAATTTTTATCTGTCCAAAAAATAAATAGATATGCATTATTATATAAAATGTTTAAAATTAATAAATAATAGAAATGTAAATGGCAAGGGACAAAAATTCTTGAAATGAAATAATAAATTTTAGTTTTAATTAAAAATATAAATTTATATAAAATTAAAATAGTGAATTTTTAAAATTATTTGCACAACTAAAGGAGAAGTTTTTTGCTTTTTTATGGTTTTTTTTTATTTTCTATATACAAAATTAAAATAATTGGAAAAGTATAAGTCATTTGCATAAATAAAATATCAATGATTAAAAATCATTTTACCAAAAAAAATATACAAAAAAAATTTCTAGTCATATTAGTTAAAAACACAAAAATAAATCAATTAATTTTATTTGATTTGAATGTCAACCAAAAAATAAGCATCATATTTTTTTCACTTATTTATATAGTGGCATTTATATTCTTTTTAGATATTTTTCTCATTTATTATGACATAATTATAAGGACAATAATAAATAATTGATTAATATATTACAGGAATAATGTTATATTCTCAATAAAAAGAATTAGTGTATTGGCTATGTTTTCACCTCTAACTAAAAGAAAGCATCAAATTTTGGATAGAAAGGATAAAAGTGTTGATAGAATAAAGATGCAGGGAT
>CATIWK010280486.1:0-10728 GCA_949634005.1 Mallotus japonicus
TGGCCAGCTTGATCCCCGTAATTAATGCTTCATACTCGGCTGCATTGTTTATAGCATTATACTTGATCTGAACAATATATTTGTTTCTGACTTTGTATGATCCTATAAGGATAATCCTGGCTCTAGATCTTTGTGCGTTTGATGCTCCATCGATATACAATTTCTATTTCGGATGTGTTATGGACACAGATTCTTCTACTGTCATTTCCTGAATGAAATCTGCCAAAGTTTAAGCTTTTATTTGCTGACAAGGCTCGTAGCTGATATCAAATTCACCTAGTTGAATGGACCATTGAACTAGTCTTCCTGAAGTTTCAGGCCTTTGCAGAATTTTCCTCAAAGGAAAGTTTGTTCTGACGATTATTGAATGAGCTTGGAAGTACTGTCTGAGTTTTTTGGATGTATGAACAACCATCATTGCCAGCTTGTCTAACTTAGGATACCTGACCTCCGAGCCTCTGGGTATCTTACTAATATAGTAGATTGGATTTTGCTGACTTCCTTCTTCTCGTACCAATACTGAAGCAATTGACTCGTGTCCAATAGAGAGATATAGGTATAAGACCTCGTCTGGTATTGGTCGGCTGAGCAATGGGGGAGAAGACAAGAATCTTTTGATTTCTTCAAATGTTGTTTGGCACTCATCGCCCCATTCGAATTTCTTTGAGTTTTTCAAGGCTCGGAATAGGGGCATGCTCTTTTTGGCCGAGCATGAGATGAACCTTCCAAGAGCTGTGATCCTGCCATTAAGCTTTTGGAGTTCGTTTAATGTTTTAGGAGTTTTCATGTTGAGAATAGCTTCCATCTTCTCCGGGTTTGCTTCTATTCCTCTATGTGAGATCATGAACCCCAGGAATTTTCCTGCTTTGACTCTGAAGACACATTTTTCTGGATTGAGCTTAATCTAGTATTGATCCAGGATTCTGAGAATTTGCTCGAGATCTTTAGCATGTTGCGCTGCTTGCTGGCTTTTGACGATGATGTCATCCATGTATACTTCCACATTTTTCCTAATTTGATCTTTGAAAACATGATTCATCAATCGTTGGTATGTCGCCCCTGCATTTTTTAACCCAAAGGGCATGACTTTGTAACAACAGAGACCCTCGTGCGTGATGAAGGATGTTTTCTCTTGATCTTCTTCTTTCATAGGGATCTGATGATATCCTTGAGCTGCATTAATGAAACTATACAAGTTGTGACAAGCGGTTGAGTCTACCAGCTGGTCAATTGTTGGTAAGGGGTAACTGTCTTTGGGACATGCTTTGTTTAAGTCTATGTAGTCAACACACATTCTATGCTTTCCGTTAGCCTTTTTGACTAGGACAACATTGGCTACCCACTTCGGATGTGTGACTTCCTTTATAAACTCGGTATCTAACAACTTTTTTATTTCCTCAGTGATTACTTTCTGTCTCTCATAGGCGAAATTCCACTTCTTCTGAACTACCGGTTTCACTCATGGGTTGATATTCAGACTGTGAGATGCAATCTGAGGATTTACTCCAACAATCTCGGATGCTTTTGAAGCGAAGCTATTTGAGTGCTTGTTCAGGACTTCACCAATTTCTTTGCTGATTGTCTTGTCAAGTTCTCCTCTAATTCTGACTGTTTTTCCTTCAGCTATCTGTAGATTGTGGACTTGATCTACCGGCTCTGGATTAGCTCCTTGCTTTTCTGTCTCTAAAGCTTCCGAAGGGAATGCTTTGACTGGTGGTTTCATCACCATTTGGTAACACTGTCTAGCCATTGATTGATCTCCGAATATAGTGATAACTTGGTCTTCTAAAGGGATTTTCATAGTTAGTCTTTTAATGCTTGTGGCAGCATCAATGTCATACAGAATTGGCCTTCCGATGATCCCATTGTAACTCATTTGATGTCTCTTGACTCTCAATTTCCAAATTCAATTTTGAGTTCTGTAAGTCCTATTGGCTAGGTTTGTCCTCCGCAAAAGCTTGTGATGGGACTCTTAATTGTTTTTAAATCAGTAATTGATCCTCCCATAGCCTTATATGCATTCCATGAAAGTGCATTGACAACACTACCATCATCTACTAGAAGTCTTTTCACCAAATAATTTCAAATGTATGTACTTATGACCAAGGCGTCGTTATGAGGATGCTGAACATGTATCCCATCATCAGGCCTAAAAGTAATGACGGGCTTTCTGGATACTCGGTAGTCGTCCTTCCAAGGCCTTTTTAATTTCTTATCTGCTGGTGTTTCTCCACTGACAATCATGTTGATAACTCCAATTACCTCGTTTCGAGCTTTCTTTGCTGTAGAAGAATCCATTGTCTGATCACTTGAATCCCTGTTTCTTATAAAATCGCTTAATTTCCCATTTTTGATCAACTGCTCAATTGCTCATGCTAGTTCTTGACAATTTTCAGTGTCATGCCCGAGATCTCGATGGTATTAACAATATTTCCTCTTGTCTATTATCATTCCTCGTTTTGGTGGAGATAATTTTCTAGCTGGAGTTATGCCCACTGCATTTTCCCTGATCCACATGAGAATCTTGGTTTTGGTAGCGTTAAGGGGTGTGAATCTTTCAACTTCCCTCCTGAATCCCTCCGTTGGGTTTCTGAAATTCCCTCTTGGGATTGTAGGCCTTCTTAGATCCATTCTTTCACTCTGTCTGACCATTGGCTTCTCATCATCCCTACATAGTCTCCTGTCTTCATCCATCTCAATTAGTTTTATGGCCATTGTCATGACTTCTGAGAAGGTGCGTGGCTTTTTTGTAAGTATCTTATCTTTGAGTTTTCCCAACCAGGTCCCATTCTTTAATGCTTCCACAGCTACCTCGTCACTTAAGTTTTTAATCTGCATAGCTACTTTATCAAATCTGTCTAAGTAGCTTCTCAGTGACTCGTTGAATTCTTGCTTGCATGTCCTCAGGTCGTGGATGCTCTTAGCAAGAGGAACATTGGTAATAAACTGAGTTCTGAATTTCTCGATCAATTCTTCAAAAGATGATATTAAGTTCCTAGGAAGCTGGTGAAACCATCTTTGAGCAACATTAGTGAGTATGCTGGGAAAGACTCGGCACAGAGTTCCATCATTGACGTTCTGGAGCATCATCTTTGTTCTGAATGATGACACATGATTGATCGGATCTCTAGTGCCGTCGAATTGATCCATCTGAGGTAGCTTGAATTTTGGAGGGATTTCTGTATGGTTAATCCTGCTTATGAAAGGTGTTGTTCTTTCTAGAAAGCACTCATCCTCCCTCCGTGGTCCTGTCCGAGCTTTGTGAATTACTTGTGCCACCTTCTGAGCTATCTGAGCATCGTCCAAAGCCAGTATTCTTGTACTAGATTCTCCTTCTGGATCTTTTCGAGCTTCTCTATCCTTTGAAGGGTCATTCCGGATTATAGCGGGTGGTATGACTATGTTGTTTTCTGGATTAACAACTCCAGGGTTATTATCTTGGATTATGGCGTTCAGTTGCTGTTGCATAAGGAGCATCTGAGTTTGAATATTATGGATCATGGCTTCTTTATTTGTTGAGACCTGGTTGAGTGTTGGGGTTACTGTATTTATGTCGGGTGTATTAGTAATGGGAGTTCCTGAAAGATTTGGAAAAGGTATAGATGGGATAGGTCTACTAGCTTAGTGTAAAGGAGTATAATATAGAAAGTTTGTACCTAGAGTTGCCCATCCGTGAGTAACTCCGAATGGCATGTAAGGGTTAAAAGGAATTTATGTTGATGGTCCAGCATTTTGAGCAAGATCTAATGGATCAATTGGTTGGATTGGGGCAGACGGGTTGATAGGAGCTGAGGGATTGATATGGGTTTTTGATGTTGTGCCTGGCGGGTTAATCTGAGGATCAATGATAGCTGGTGGGCTAGATGCCATTGTTTGAGTTGCTTTGCTCAGTAGTTGATAATGGCTTTTGACTCAGGAGTTCCCCACAGACGGCGCCACTTGATAACTTAATTTTTGGAACCTCCGAATCCTGCAGTCAAGTAACCAACAAGAAGCAAGGTGAGATGTGGGGTTTCCCCCACTAACCCTCTGATGCTTAAGTTAGAGAATGTAGAGTTTTAGAGAGATAAAGAGAGTAATAGCTAAATAGAATCGAATCCCTCATGAGAGAAAGGGGAAAGAGTATTTATAGAGAATGAGGTATACAAACCTAAGAGGAATGAGATTCCTCTTACTTGTAGGACTTGTCCTATTCATGAATGTTTACTTCCTAATTTGAGACTCCTTTTCCTATTTGGATTGGGTTTCCTTTCTCTACAAGTTACTATTTATTTAGGAAGTATATTGAATATAGAATAGGAATACACCTGTGGGGTATCAGGAAACTCTATACAGTAACTGAAAGTGGATTTGCTTGATATACAAGATAACGTGCTCGAAATTCAAAGATAATTTGCTTAAGGAATTACACAACTGCAAGGAAGCAATCTTGTGCGGATAACATAAGAGAAAACATTTTGGATTTTCTAAGTTTAACGCCAGTCAACTCAAGCTTCAATAAATGGACACTACTTCACTTCAATGATATATTGGAGGCGGGATAAGAGCACTCAACACCGAAATTTAGAGATAGTCGTTCACCGAATCCTATCAAATTCATGAGTCAAGCTTGTTAGCCAAAAATCCAAGTCCTTATCACCGAAAGCTTGTACAAATCAAGAGGAGATTCTCGGCAACATCAACAAGACTTTGAAGCCTATATACCGTCACGGCCCAAGGTGAAATCGAAAGCTTGGAAGGAAATATTGAAATAAAAGACATGATATATTAAGGCAACTATATGATGAACAGACAATCCGAATACGAGCTTCGGCCAATAATTGCGTAATAACGAACATAAATATTCATTAACTCAAAGGCGGGATAAGAGTACATCACAAGATAAGTTTCTCTCTTAATTATTTATTTTCACATCTTATTCTTATAGAATAACTACAGCTTGTCACACAAGCACGCTTACACATCTATACACAGATGTTCATACTTGAATATAATATTTGCATGAGTATGCACCAATTACATTGATACACTTTTGAATGCATCAAGGACTGACAATTAATGGAGATCGATCAAGCGATTCCAAAAATTTTCTATTTTGTCTGATGTAACAGAAACACAGACCAAGTTCAACACAATCATCAGAAAGCATGACTGAGCAATAATGAAATATCCAACAAAGTCTCGGGTCACTTCTAAGGTACCAAGCATCAAAGTCCAGTGACTGAAGTTGGCACCCTCAGGTCGCTTCTAAGGTACTGAGGTTAAGTCTTGGGTCACTTCTAAGGTACCAAGCATCAAAGTCCAGTGACTGAAGCTAGCACCCTCAGGTCGCTTTTAAGGTACTGAGGTTAAGTCTCGAGTTACTTCTAAGGTATCGAGCATCAAAGTCTAGTGACTGAAGTTGGCACCCTTAGGTCGCTTATACAGTACTGAGGTTCACTCTCAAAACCCCAGCCCTAGCTGGTTCCATCCTACGTGTTGCCATAACACTGATGGGTTAATCCCTCGGGACATTTCATAAACACTGAGCATCTATAAGTCCAGCTGGCATTTTCACATTGTTCTACTTTGACATCCGAAATTCTAAGACTTGGTATACCGAGCATCTCAATGTTTAATGACTGAGGCTGGCCACCTCAGGTCATCCTTCAATAACAGAAAAGATTTCAAGAAAAATTATTATCTCAATGCAGAAGTTACTTGTCATCATTCAGATTGATTCTTGGAAATCCGAAAATCTCGGACATAAATATCCAAACAGACTTTCAGGGGGAACTCTTGATACCCCATATTAATATCCTATTCTAATAAGGGTTATATTCCCCTAAAGAGGAAGATTACTTGAATAAGAAGAAAGCTTAATAAGGAAGTCTATTCCCTCCTAAACAAAGAAATCCCAAGCTACAAGAAATCTTATTCCTAAGAGGTTTGAGTCAATCTCTCATTATATATACATCTCATTACATCTCACCAGAGGGGAGATCATTCATTCTCATATTCTACATATTCTAGATCAAGCCATCTTTCCATCACCCATACACTCATTCTACATCCCTTATTCTACTCTATTTGCTTTATTATTTCTCCATACACAATACTGACTTAATCTTCGGAGTGTTTATGGGGAAACCCCGCCCATTCACCTGGCTTACTCGTCGATGCAGGTTCCACAAAGAAGAGATCCAATTCAGAGTTATCAATTATATTCACAGATGTAAAGAAATAATGCAGCAGATTTCACAATATAATTAAATAAAACAACTAGATCAAAGTCGCCTTTAAACAACTAGATCAAAGTCGCCTTTATTAATTTATCACTAAGATTCCTTTCTTATTACGATGTATAGGAAGAAAATTTTTTCTCTTATATTTTATTCATGTTTCATCAATTTTGAATTATAGACTACTTTTTTTTTTAGAATGATAGTTAATTTATGGGAGGGACTCCTTCAAATTCATTTTTTCTCAAGTTTCCTCAAATTTATCATTAGATCAATAACATTTCATTAAAAGTCAATATAATGATTCATATTATTTTAAACAATATATACATGACTATAAATAAAAATAAAGATACAAATTATTATTAAAATAAAAATATTTAATTATTTTTAATTGAAAAATATATTTTTAATTAAATGAATATATTGCGCTATTATAGTTTTAAAAAATATTTAATTTTCTAGTTAGTTCAATATATTATTGTAAAAATAAATGGTATTATTAATATATTTTTACTAAAATATTTATTTTTCATTTTGATTTATTGTAAAAGCATAAATATATTATGCTAGTGATAGTTTTATGATAAAAATAGTCATGTAAATATATTTTTTAGAATAAATATAAATCTTTAGATTGACTTTTAATGAGGTATCATTTATCTAATGATGGACTTGAAAAAACTTAGAGAAAATGATTTTGAAGGGAGTCACTCCCTTTATTTATTTATTTTTATTTAAGTGATCCTATTTTAGTAAACTAATCTGAATTATTTAATATTAATTTATTACTAGCATAGTTTCCAACTTTTTTTTTTTATGTTTTGAAACTATAAATTTATTTTAGTTTGTACGTAAATCAATAAAATATCTCTCTCATTTAATTTAAAATCATAATTTTACTTTATCTTTTACACTTGTTAACAACAAATAGTTAAAACAGTGAAAAAACACCCTTCAATTAATGTTAAAAAATTCATATTACTTTACTAAGATTAGATAGTTTACATGAAAATACACATTGAATAGAAAATTGATAATAAATTGGCAAATTTATTGTCGTTTAAAAAAATCTATAATTTAAGAGAAATAAAAAAATCAAAGTGAATTTATGATTTTGGAATAGAGAAAGTAGCTAATATAATAAAAATATGTTATATAATACATTTTTATAATATATTTTTCTTTACATTTATGTTCATTTTAACTATTTATCTTTTTGTGGTAAGTTTAATGGTGTTCTGGTAGATATTTTTAATGTAAAAATTTCTTACACTATGGTATGTTTGGATCAGGGTTAAATGAAGAGAAATGTTACTTTTAGAATGCTTTAACCTTTTTTATTATGTTTGGCAAATTTTAGATGATTAAGATTAACTGTTAACCATAATTAACCCATTTATATGTATTTTTGTTAACCTAATTGATTATTAAAATGAGAATGTAAAGGGAAGGAAAGTAAATAAACTGAGAATTAAATTTGATGCAATTTGGTTATTAAAAATTAATAGTGGGAGAAGAAAATTAAAAGGTAATTGTTTCCTCTTATTTTTCATGCATAAAGTAAAATTAGTTATACTCTAAATTTAGGTGTAAAACATTTCAATTTCAAAATACATTGTAATTTAAACTTTTATTTTATTTTAAGGTGTTTCATTCTTTTCTTTTTTCTATTAATTAATTTTAAGTTATCGAGTATAACAAAATTTATAATTTTTAGGCCAAACCCATATTTAGGTCCTTGCACTTTTATTTTTTTCGGATTTCGTCCCTATACTTTTATTTGTATATATTGAATCCTTGCACTTTTATTTTTTGATACATTTAGTCCTTACTTGGATGGCCGTCTACGCGTGTAGCTTCGTCGCTGTTAAATGAAAGTTGTTATGCATTTTGGCTTATGAATGGGCGCCATGTGGTTTGCCTTCTGATGGGGCATGTTGCCTTTAGCTTATGAATCGAAGGTTATTTTAGACATTTTGCGGAAAAATTAAATGAACCCTAATTTGAGCTGATCGAGTGGTCTTCAGTTGGAGGCATTGTAAGAAAAAACACCGATATTCAATTCCACAAAAGCTCGTATGCTAGTTGTAAAGTGAAGGACTGGTGTTAAGCTCAAAATGATGGCATGCAAATAATAAAAGCAATACGAAAGGTGCTTTCTGTGGTTTGTAAAGTGCATGAGTGGTCACTGATGCAGAGGAGGTTGTGGTGAAAAAAATATATAGTGTTTTGATGGTATCGGTCGAAAGTTGCGGAAAGTGCTCGACATTGCAAAAAGAAAGTCAGTGGTGGACCTAGAAATGTATTATTTTTTTGAGGAGATATATATATTTTTTATTGCCATTACTTTTGTTTGTTTGTTTGCTATTGAGCTCTGTATGTGGTCCTACAGAGTTTGAGTGGTTTCGAAAATGGCATTTTATATAGTTTTATATATAGAAAATGACATACCTTGGTTTATGCTAGGGTTTTGGAAAATGACATAAATTTCAATTATTGACTGAATTTGATAAATTTGTAAAAAATAACATGGATTTGGGGTTTAAAGCACAAACGGTACCATAACTTTGACCCATGTTTCAAAATGGTACCAGATTTTCAATTTTTTTCTTTTTGGTCCCCTAATTTCTATTTTGTTTTAGATCATAGTCCCTTAATGATTTCCGATCAAATTTAGCATACGGGGGAGCCTGACTAAGTATATTTTTTATATATTTGCCATGTAAGCATCCAATTAAGCAGTCTAATAATCTTGTGGACTCCATAAAATTAAATTTGCTAAAATTTTATTTTTGTGGGGCCCACAAGCAAATTTTGTTTTATGGGAAAAACAAGATGATTAGGCTGTTTAATGGGATATTTACATGGCGAATATACTAAAAATATGTTTATTCCTGCTGCCACGTATGCTAATTTTGATCGGATATGTTTGAGGTACTTTAATCTGAAACAAAAAAATAGAACTTGTGGTACTGAAAAGAAAAAAAATAGAACTTTTGGTACTGAAAAGAAAAAAAATAAAAATCTGGTACCATTTTGAAACATGGGGCAAAGTTATGGTACCAATGGTGCATCAAACCCCATGGATTTGATTAAACTAATGACTTTTCATCTTTTCATTTGGTAGGTATAATCTGTAAAACAGAATGGAATTGGTATTTCAGCATGGAGGTGTGATTGTTGAGGATAATGGACTACAATATGTAGGTGGAAAAACTTTGGTAATGTGTTTGTTTGTTTGCTATTGAGCTCCGTATGTGGTCTTACAAAGTTTGAGTGGTTTCGAAAATGGCATTTTATATAGTTTTTTATATATGGAAAATGTCATACCTTGGTTTATGCTAGGGTTTTGGAAAATGACATAAATTTCAATTGTTGACTGAATTTGATAAATTTGTAAAAAATAATATGGATTTGATTAAACCAATGACTTTTCATCTTTTCATTTGGTAGTTATAATCTATAAAACAGAATGGAATTGGTATTTCAGCACGGAGGTATGATTGTTGAGGATAATGGACTACAATATGTAGGTGGAAAAACTTTGGTAAAGTGTTTGTTTATTTGCTATTGAGCTCTGTATGTGGTCCTACAGAGTTTGAGTGGTTTCGAAAATAGCATTTTATATAGTTTTTTATATATGGAAAATGACATACCTTGGTTTATGCTAGGGTTTTGGAAAATATCATAAATTTCAATTGTTGACTGAATTTGATAAATTTGTAAAAAATAACATGGATTTGATTAAACCAATGACTTTTCATCTTTTCATTTTGGTAGGTATAATCTGTAAAACAAAATGAAATTGGTATTTTAGCATGGAGGTGTGATTGTTGAGGATAATGGACTACAATATGTAGATGGAGAAACTTCGGTAATGGATTATTATTTTGATATGGACCTATTATCTTATCCTAATGTGTTGTCATATGTGAAGGACTTGGGGTTGAGTAAGATAGGAGGGCTGTATTATAGAAAAAAGGTTGGTGGGGAAATTATTTCTATTAAAGATGATAAGGACATGTTAGCTATTTTGAGTGATGTTGTTAATGGGCATAGTGTACTGTTCCTAGGGGTGTCAAAACGGGTTGGTGGGTCGTGTTCATGTCAAGTTGACCTACTCTGGTGACACGATTAGGGTCAACACGAACACTACCCATTTATTAATCGTGTCAAATATCTCAACCTTAACACGACACGAAAATTAAACAGGTTACATGAACACGACACGTGTAACCCATTAATAGGTTGACCTACTCTGGTGGGTCGTGTTGAATTACACGACCCATTTAACCCATTTAACATTTATCACTTATACAAAAAATTATTTATCATAAAAACCTGTAATAATATTTATAATATAATTATATCAATAATTAACATAATTTCCATAAATTTTAGGAAAGTTCATATGTTCTTTTAAATAAAATAAGCATACATAACCAATATTTAAAATAAATAACATTTAAAATCTTTCAAATAAATATACATGAGACTTCTAAAT
>CATIWK010280517.1:0-17427 GCA_949634005.1 Mallotus japonicus
CTAGCAACAAAAATCCCTTGTGCTTTTCCAACTACTGATGACCCATAAATTGTTCCTTCTTCAAATAAATGTTCATCAATTTCTGTCACACTTCCATATTCTAGTTCTTGCAGTGTAGCTCTTGCCCCCGGAAACTTAAAACCCATGTTCGAAAAATCAAACGTTTGTGTCGATAGTCCTTCGGCCGGAACAGTTGGATTGGATTGGGGTAAGGGGATGCCTCCATTAGGAGGAAAGTAGCCTAAAGGTTTTGGAAAGGGTATTGGACTAGTGACTTTAGTGGTTGCAGGTTTTGGTGAGGGGTGTGAAACATTCAGCACATTTTGCATTAGGAATGTAATTTTGGGATGGTTATGGTATTGATTATGGTGGGCTGGAGCTGGATTGCCAAGAGTTCTAGCTGTTGAAGATGATTGATTGACAATGGTCATGAAGAAAAGCAGGGTAGTGGTGGCAAAAATGGAAGGAAGATCGATCATTTTCATAGGCATATGGTGGAACTTGGACCATGTTTAATTAGAAAAGTTACCAACTTTGATCACTTATAAGCTGAAAAAAGAATGCTTTCTTTGGCATTAGATAGGTTTTGTTGTGGGGTTGTTAATATGGTTTAGTTGGTAGTTACGACATTTTATGGCATTTTGTAGAAAGCTTTGTATTGTAGCTATAGTGCATTTTATCCAATAAGAGAATAATCATGTATTAATGTTTAAAAAAGAATAATATTAATTATACTATTAAAATAATAAAAAATTATTATATAGAATCAATTGTTAGTTGTCGTCATAATATAATATAAGAGTAATTTTTTATTAATTGAATGAGAAATGCAAACTGATATTTATAAATTTTGTATGGAAAAATTATTTAAAAAATTGTTAAATTCAAATGGTATTCAAATTTTTATGTATTTGTTTAAGAAATGAAAAATTCTGAAAAAAATAATTTTAAATTATCAAAAAATGATATAGCCACATCCTTTTTATATATACTAAAGAACAAATTAAAAATCTTATTATCACCGTTTGAAATTTAATTTGACAATTTTAGTTCTAGATTTTTTATAAATATTCAGTAGTAATTTCATTTAGCTAATAATGTTTAGTTCAATGGTCAAGCACTTATAGCACCATTTGAAAGTTTTGGATTCGAGGGCCAAAAAAAGTAGTAACTTCATTTACATAATTGAGAGCAAGAATTAAAACAATTAGTAAATTCTTTATTGAATTAATTTTGTTAAATATTTTAACTAGTTCTGTGTGTTTGCAACAAATATTTTTCCTCATTTTTCAATCTTTGAGTTATCAAAAATAATAAGTCAAAGGAAAATAAATTATTAGTCAAAAAAATAACTTTCCATTCTGAGAACGAGAAGTTATTTTTCAACGTTTAAAAATGAAAATAACTTCTCATTATTTTTCCACATTTTAGAATTTGTTTTGCAATCATTCCTTAAAATTAAGTGGGATTTAAGAGATATTGCTAATTTTCTATTGGGTTTTTGAGTTCTAGTAGACAGATTAGTAAATCTTCAATATGTATAGATTTCGTATTAATAAAGAGTTAATTTGTAAAAATATACATTAGGTCCATTATAAAGAGATAATTTGGTAAATAAGAAGTGTTGATATCACATAAAATGATATTTTCCAATTATTTTCTAATGTTACAGCCAAACATTAAAAAATATTATATTTTTCTAAAAAGTGTTTTCTCTAAAAATTATTTTCCAAAGATAAAATATTTTTTGTGAAACAAAGCGTATTTTAATGAGAAAAAATACAAGAGGTTTTCTAAATTTTAAGGACTGAATATTACATTTTGGAAAATGTGTGAATGAAAGTGTTACATACACAAAATATACGTACTTTAGTGTACTTTCCCCCTAATAAAATATATGATAAAAAAATCCCAAATCGAAGTACCACTTAATTTGATAAAAAAAAAAAAAAAAAAGTACCACTTAATAGTTAATACTTATAAAACCCTAAAACCTTTCAAAAATGAAATCTCTTCCCTCTCAAAACCCCTAATTTCACCATTTCTTCTACTTCGCCAAAACCCTAACTTCTGACCCTAACTCCCGAAACCATGTACCTTTACAATCTAACACTTCAACGAGCCACCGGCATAATCACCGCCATAAACGGCAACTTCTCCGGCGGCAAGACCCAAGAGATAGTAGTAGCTCGCGGCAAGGTTCTCGATCTCCTCCGTCCCGACGAAAACAGCGGTAAACTTCAAACAATTCTTTCAGTTGAAGTATTTGGTGCAATTCGTTCTTTAGCTCAGTTCAGATTAACCGGATCTCAAAAAGATTACATTGTTGTCGGGTCGGATTCGGGTCGTATCGTAATTCTTGAATATAATAAAGAACGAAATGTGTTTGATAAAATTCATCAAGAAACATTTGGTAAATCTGGTTGTAGAAGAATTGTTCCTGGTCAGTATTTAGCTATTGACCCTAAAGGTAGAGCTGTTATGATTGGTGCTTGCGAGAAACAGAAGTTAGTTTATGTTTTGAATAGAGATACTGCTGCTAGATTAACCATTTCCTCGCCTTTAGAGGCACATAAGTCGCATACTATTGTTTATTCTGTCTGTGGTGTTGATTGTGGGTTTGATAATCCTATATTTGCTGCTATTGAGTTGGATTATTCTGAAGCTGATCAAGATTCGACGGGTCAGGCTGCCAATGAGGCCCAGAAGGTTTTGACTTTTTATGAGCTTGATTTGGGACTTAATCATGTTTCTAGGAAATGGTCCGAGCAAGTTGATAATGGTGCTAATATGCTTGTTACGGTGCCTGGTGGTGGGGATGGACCAAGTGGTGTTTTAGTTTGTGCAGAAAATTTTGTTATTTATAAGAATGAAGGGCATCCTGATGTTAGGGCTGTGATTCCACGACGTGCGGATTTACCTGCTGAACGTGGGGTTTTGATAGTTTCTGCAGCCACTCATAGGCAGAAGAGCATGTTTTTCTTTCTGTTGCAGACAGAGTATGGTGATATTTTTAAGGTTACATTGGATCATGAAAATGATAAGGTTAAAGAGCTGAAAATTAAGTACTTTGATACAATTCCAGTTACGTCTTCAATGTGTGTGATGAAATTAGGGTTCTTGTTCGCTGCATCAGAGTTTGGCAATCATGCATTGTATCAGTTTCAAGCAATTGGGGAGGAAGCTGACGTGGAGGCGTCATCGGCTACATTAATGGAAACTGAGGAAGGTTTTCAGCCTGTGTTTTTTCAGCCAAGAGGATTGAAAAATCTTGTTAGGATCGATCAAGTTGAGAGCTTGATGCCTATTATGGATATGAAGGTTGCCAATCTTTTTGATGAAGAAACACCACAAATATTTTCTCTTTGTGGACGTGGTCCTCGGTCCTCATTGAGGATTTTAAGACCAGGCTTGGCCATTAGTGAGATGGCTGTTTCACAACTTCCTGGTGTGCCAAGTGCAGTCTGGACTGTGAAAAAGAATGTTAATGATGAGTTTGATGCATATATTGTTGTGTCTTTCAACAATGCAACTCTTGTGCTTTCAATTGGAGAGACAGTTGAGGAAGTTAACAACAGTGGGTTCCTTGATACTACACCCTCCCTTTCTGTTTCTTTGATTGGTGATGATTCACTGATGCAAGTTCACCCTAATGGTATTAGACATATAAGGGAAGATGGGCGTATAAATGAATGGAGGACTCCTGGGAAAAGGACCATTGTGAAGGTTGGCTCCAATAGAGTTCAAGTTGTTATTGCCTTAAGTGGAGGGGAGATCATTTATTTTGAGGTTGATATAACTGGTCAACTAATGGAGGTGGAAAAGCATGAGATGGCTGGAGATGTGGCCTGTTTGGACATTGCTCCAGTTCCAGAAGGAAGACAGAGGTCCCGGTTCCTTGCAGTTGGTTCATATGACAACACCATTCGTATCTTATCTTTGGATCCTGATGACTGTTTGCAGGTATTGAGTCTCCAGAGCGTTTCATCACCTCCAGAATCACTCCTCTTTCTCGAGGTTCAAGCATCAGTAGGCAGGGAGGATGTTGCTGATCATCCTGCTAGTCTTTTCCTTAATGCTGGTTTGCAGTCTGGTGTTTTATTCAGGACACTAGTGGACATGGTGACTGGCCAGCTTTCTGATTCTCGCTCGCGATTCTTGGGGTTGAGGGCACCCAAACTTTTCTCCATTATTGTGAGAGGCCGACGTGCAATGTTGTGCTTATCAAGTCGACCCTGGCTTGGCTATATTCATCAGGGGCATTTCCTTTTAACACCCCTTTCATATGAGACTCTTGAATTTGCTGCTTCATTCTCATCTGATCAGTGTGCAGAAGGTGTAGTGGCTGTAGCTGGGGATGCATTAAGGATTTTTACCATTGAAAGATTGGGAGAAACATTCAATGAAACTGCGATACCTCTCAGGTATACTCCAAGAAAGTTTGTGCTCCAACCTAGGAAAAAACTTTTGGTTATTGTTGAGAGTGATCAAGGAGCATATACAGCGGAGAAGCGTGAAGATGCAAAAAAGGAGTGCTTTGAGGCTGCTGGGATGGGGGAAAATGGAAGTGCCAATGCTGAACAGATGGAGAATGGTGGTGATGATGAAGATAAAGATGATCCTCTCTCAGATGAGCAGTATGGTTATCCTAAGGCAGAATCAGAAAAATGGGTTTCTTGCATCAGAGTTCTCGACCCTAGGACAGCATCAACTACTTGTCTGCTAGAGCTTCAAGACAATGAAGCCGCATTTAGTGTGTGCACCATAAACTTCCATGATAAGGAGCATGGAACACTGTTAGCTGTTGGCACTGCTAAGGGACTGCAGTTTTTCCCCAAAAGAAATTTAGTTGCTGGTTTCATTCACATCTATAAGTTTGTAGATGATGGAAGGACCCTGGAACTTTTGCACAAAACACAAGTGGAAGGTGTACCACTTGCTTTATCCCAGTTCCAGGGAAGACTTCTTGCTGGAATAGGGCCTGTGCTCAGACTATATGACTTGGGAAAGAAGAGGTTGCTTAGGAAATGTGAGAATAAGTTGTTCCCTAACACTATTGTCTCTATTCAGACATATCGTGATAGGATCTATGTAGGTGATATTCAGGAGGTATGTCCTATAAAATATCCAGATCTAGATGCTTCATTTTCTTTTCTTTTAGATAAATGTTCATTGTTTTTATAAGTTTCCTATCTTATTTATACTTTGTTTCCCTTACTTTTCACTGACCCAGTTCTTCTCAAATATTCTTTGCAGTCATTTCACTTCTGCAAGTATAGGCGGGATGAAAATCAGCTCTATATATTTGCTGATGATTCTGTTCCAAGATGGCTTACAGCATCATACCATGTAGATTTTGATACTATGGCAGGTGCAGACAAGTTTGGGAATGTCTACTTTGTGCGATTGCCACAAGATGTTTCTGATGAGATAGAAGAAGATCCAACTGGTGGAAAGATAAAATGGGAACAAGGGAAGCTTAATGGAGCTCCAAACAAGGTGGAGGAGATAGTACAATTTCACGTTGGTGATGTGGTTACTAGCTTGCAAAAAGCATCTCTAATTCCAGGTGGTGGAGAGTGCATAATTTATGGGACGGTAATGGGGAGCGTGGGGGCATTGCTTCCTTTCACTTCTCGAGATGATGTTGACTTCTTCTCACACTTGGAGATGCATTTGAGACAGGACCACCCACCTTTGTGTGGGAGAGACCACATGGCATATAGATCAGCTTATTTCCCAGTTAAGGTAAGTCATAGCACATGGTCCTATCTGTTCAATTATAGTTGTTCAAAATGAATTTGCTATGGTATTGAAAATATTATCACATTTCAAAACCACAAAACTTTGTGCAGCACTTTGTTTTCCTTAGCTCTGTTCTGGTTCTTTTCAATAAGAACCCTTTTATGATACTCTGTTTCATATATGCTATGGACTGATTGTCATTCTGCACATTCTATAAGAGTGCTAAAAACATTTGGGGTAATTTTGCAGGATGTGATTGATGGGGATCTATGTGAGCAGTTCCCGACACTGCCTCTTGATGCACAGAGAAAAATTGCTGATGAATTGGATAGAACTCCTGGCGAGATACTGAAAAAACTTGAAGAAGTTCGAAATAAGATAATTTGAGGAAAGATACACTTGAAGGTGCCTTCTAATTCTTTTAACCTTGGTTTACTATTTTTTGGTTCAGTTGGCATAGTGGTTCTTAGAATTGTAAGAATGAATGGAAGCTTATTCTTCTAAGTGTATATGATGATAATTTCTTGTGTCTATTGGAAATTAAATAGTGAAATTTTAGGTAAGATTTTGTATAATCAAGCCCCCAATATTAAAGGAGTTAAGCTGGTTTTGTTTTTTTTCATTTGCATTTTTTTTTTTTTATTAATTTTGTCTCATTTCTGTAATCAGTAAAAACAGATTAACAATAGTGAAAAGGCATGAAACCAGAGATAGTCATGTGAGAATGACTCCAGGGACTTTGATTCGATGGTCATACCATCATAGTAGATCCTTTTTGTTAAGATTTGCTGAGGTCTTGAATCTGGTACAAAGATGGTACTGGACTTGTAGTATAAACTTCTATCAATGTTAAGAGTTAGCTTTCTCTTATCTAGAATCTAGATTCATCAGCCTTTTTAATATGTGAAGCCTGGTACATTCCAACTTTGGCCTTAAGGATTGTGCACTAATGAGTTTTTGAAATAATGTGTGTTTGTAGTTCCACTTGTATGTTTAGTTGGTACGTGCCATTTGTATAGAATTTTGCGACTGGCAATGATTATCTCTTTTATTATTGAAGTGGGGCTCTCAAGTAATTTTATGTTTACCTGTTCACATAATTGGCCATGATATGTAGGCAATGATGAGACCTGCTGAAAGATATATCCATGTAAATTCCTGGGTATGCATGTGGTGGTTTTCGGTTGAGCTATATGAAGTAATTGTACCGTGTTATAAATTTGGTTTTCATGGAGGATTGGTGTTGTCTGTGCAGGTATTTATTTTTCCCCTAATAGAGTATTGGCAAAAGATCTCAGCTGATTGTAGCTAGGCTAAGATGCAGTGTGCATGGGATCATCTTCAAAATGCAGATTCGAGAATGAGATGGCAGAAAACTTTAATGCAAGAACCAGTGTTATATGTTGGTTAAAGGAAAAGAGCTAAACTGGATGCTATTTTCATGGGAAGAAAGTAGAAGGCCGAAAAGGCCAAGCATCATCTTAGAACAGGACTTTCTGTAGATGTATTATCATTTGTGAATGCAATCTCTTAAATTTGTTACTTTACATAGCATCTATGAATTAAGAACGACAATGAGTCGAAGGGTTGTAATGGATAAGGTAACCTGTAGATAGGTGAGCAGTTCCTCTTCCTTGATTCCTCTTTGCATGGATTCCTTGAAGTTTTAAATGTATGTTTATGCTGATGTCAAGCTAATTGCCAGTTTTTTAGGATCTGGGGATCTTACTGGACACTTGTTCAATATTTTAGCTGATTCTCTAAAACCTCCTCCGGTGAGCATTCAGTGCACAAGCCGATTTTTGTCGTTTCTGGTGAGCTAACTGCAATGTGTAGTAGTAATCTAGGACTTTTGACATATCTTTATAGGGGCGAAAAAAGATAAAATAGATCGTCTAATGAAGGTAAAATTTACTCTCATATGTAATTCAGACCAAAAAAAATTCAAGTGATTGAATTCGAAAGCTTTTTGAAATAAATAAAACAAATTTGTGTACCCTCTTGTTCCGGTTCCACTAACATTGGGTTGTATTTATTTATCATGTACTTTTTTTTTAATTACAGTGAAGAAAACCCTTTTGTCAATTCTACCACAGTTCATTGATAAGTTGTACATTCTTTAGCACATCATATACTCTTTCTATATGCCCAAAAAAAAAATCATATACTCTTTCTAATTATAGTGAAGAAAACCTTTGTGTCAGATATCATCCTGATTTGAAAGATCAATACAAGTACCGAATATACTATTACAAAATTTTTTTTTTTTCCCCCATGAAGGTCAGAGGAGAGGAGTATCAGAACCCTCAATCTCTAAATGAAGTCGATTCCGTGACTGAACCTAGCCAGCCCTAGACGGGTAGCTCAACATTTAAACACCTAAAAACACTATCTCTAAAACTTAAACTCATGACCTCAAAGGTCATAAGTTCCCCCTTTACCACTTGAACCAAGTGGTGGGGGTACTATTACAAATTATCAAACTAACAAATTATTACAAATTAATTATAATATTACATGAATATAGAAGTCCTTGTGAAGAATGGGATAAGAACAAAAAATTCTTAATATTACTCTCACCAAGAATTGAACTGGTGACTTAAAAGTCATGGGGCATCCACCTTGACCATCTAAGCTTCATTGGCAATCCTTTTTGTCAATTCTACCACAGTTCATTGATAAGTTGTATACAATTTGGCACAGCCAAATTATAAATATATACAATTCAGATCATGATTATGTAATTGTGTATCTATTTATGACCAAAAAAATGGCATTCAGCCAAATTATAAATATATACAATTCAGATCATGATTATGTAATTGTATATTTATTTATGACCAAAAAAATGGCATTCTTGCCGAAGAGGCCTAGCCTAGATGGCTTAGGTGGAGGCCCTGGGACGTTAAATTTTGGCTTCACCAAATTTGAAGTAATTAAAAAAAATATCTCCTCCCCACTAACAATTAATAAACTAACAGTCGTAATCTCATGTGGGTACTAACAAGCGATACTGTTTAAAAAAAAATGGCATTCTTCATTTGTTGTTGGAATTAAATAGGAACATTTATAATAATAATAATACTAATAAAACAAATTTTTTACTTGCATTTCCATGGAGCACAAAAGGAGTTTTTAGCAACATATAGCTAGCAAACAAGCTACCTACTAAATCACTTTTCATATTTACCAAACTTTCTTGACATGCCCTTTATTTTGACATAAACAAATCATCATTTTTCTCTTTCAGCTCTCTTTCCAATCTTGTATTTCCTTGGCTAGCTCTCTTCTCTAACCACTCAATGATATCCTTGAACACTATATTAGTGTTCTCCAATGGCTCTGCATAGAGTAGACCATGCCACATTTCAGGGTATAGCTTGATTGTCTTGTCTTTGCTTGATGCTACATCGTGTAGTAGTTTGCTAACAGATTTGTCTGTCACTCTGTCTTCTTCACCATGTAGCACCATAAATGGCAATGAAACCTACATGACAATAATTAAAAATAATTAGTAAAACATTATATTTCTTTGTACATTTATTAAAATGTATACACTAATTCATAAAGATGAACAACAAATAGAATATACCTCTTGAAGCCTCTGCTCTATATCCAATGTAGTCTTAAGAAGTTCATGCCCGGTTTTCAATCGAGGGCGACCTTTGTAGCAATATGGGTTTGCTCTCACCTGCAATTGATTTTTCAATATTTATTATTATTTTTATCTAATAGGTGTTGCGTTCCCTGATAATCACAATATGCGAGATACTGTTTATATCGCAGATCGCGACACAAAGCATTATCCTTATTTTTATATATGGAATTAGTAAAAGTATAAAGTTAAAAGAAAAATACCTGCTCCCTTACTTCAGGTAATTTAAAAGCAACATCAATTATGTCCTTTGAAGGGATGATTCTCCAAGTTGGGATAACATTACAAAGCTTTGTTAGAACACTGATTACAAGTGGATGTGGCTTCATATCATCAGCAAGCTGCTCATAAAATTAAATAGAACAAAATTAATTTCAGGCATAGGTAAAGTTCTCTTTTCAATAGATAATTTTTTTTCGATTAAAAGATGAAATTTCATTTCATCACTGAGAAAATATATAAGAGAGTACAATTAATACATCATAAGCATACGAAAATTTTAATATGCATTTAGTAATATAAAATTAATAATTTAAACACCTTACATATTACGATTAATCTGTATATATATCAATTGTAACACCTATTTCTAAATAGCCTCATCTATATTATTTTTTTCCCTTTTCTAGCTAATTCTTGAATCATATGTTGACATATTGTAGGGCTGTTTTTGGTGTTGATATAATTATGGAAAAAAAAAAATTTGTTGTAATGTTTTAGGCCAAACAACACTAAGGAATACAATCCTAATGTTTAGGTATTCCTAACCCTATAACTAATTATTCAATATGACAATAGCGACCTTCCAAAGCACAATTATGTGTGGTAAATGAATAATTGAAAATTAAGCATCCCCTCAATTTCAGCTGACATTTGACCTAATACCTAAGATGAATAATAATTTAATAAACTTTTGATAGCATTAAATTGAAATCACATCTCAAAATTTGAACCTCAAATTTTTAAAAAATATATAAATCACATAAGAGGTCAGGGATCAAATGTACTCGTCATAAAATCAAAATTTTATAAAGGTCTGCATTTGAACTCTAATTAAAATTTGGTAAATAAAAAGCAAAATTAAGATGGAGTTCCATGACCAAACTATTATGGTAATTATGCTTTGGTTTATTAATAGAAATTTGCATATATATATATATATATTTTTTTTTGGGTAACTAATGAGAGGGGCCAGAGCTGATTGTGATGTTTTGGCATGTTTGACAATTACATAGCACTTTAAATAAAAAGCCAAGGTTCATCTCCAAAAAAAAAAAAAAAACAACAACTAACAAGCCAAGGTTGAAAAGTCATTGTTCAAAAAACAAAAGGGTTTGAAAAAACCCAAAAAAATCAAGAAACATGGCAAAAAAGTACATATCCAAATAGAAAAATTAACAGAAAAATAAAGGGTATTTTCTCTAATCCAACTTTTCTTGGAAATAAGCTTTGAATTCATCCAAAGCTAATTAGGTATGGCATTATATATATATATATATATATTACTTTAAAAAAAACAAGAGAAAGAAAACAAAGTAGACTAGATCCAAATTTATAGGAATAAAATCTCATAAAAAATTCAAGAGTGTGCAAAACATGTCCTCTACATACTCCATTAAAAATATATATATATATAAAAACAAAAGGAAAAATAGGTACAAATAAGAATAAAATTAACTTATAGTAATATTATTAAGAAAAACAAAAACAAACCTTACACATGGGAGCCACCAACACAGCTCCATCCCAGAAATCAGGCTGTTTTCTGTGTAAAAGAAGTGCCACTGCTCCTCCCATGGATTCTCCAAGCATATACCTCATTTTTCCTTTGTTTTCTTTCTTCTCTGTGATTAAAAATTAATTTACATATAAGATAATATAATTACATATTATTGTAAGTTTCAAACAAAGAAAAATAAGGTGAGCATGCATGCTTTTTTACCACATATGCTTGCAAAATGTCTGGAGCAATCATCGATTATATAATCCATGCTTTCAACGTATCCTAGTAACCCAGATGATTTTCCATGTCCTTCGTAATCTATACCATACACTGCAAATCCTTCCTTTGCTAGCCGATTTGCAGTACCTGAATTAATTGTTATATCATCATTTTAGTCTGCAAGATTAATTAACATGTATTATTGTTAATATGAACAGAGATACTAACTGTTCATGGTGATACTGCATTCCATGGCGTAACCGTGGCAGATAAACACCAAAGCTTTTGGTTCTTGATTCATAGGAATCCACTGACATGTAAACAGCTTCAATCCTCTTGAATTCAGTACAAACTCCTACCGACCAACGAAAAAAAAAAATCAGTTTCAAGAATTGATCACTACTCTGTACTATATGAACATGAATCTTGATCAATGCCAACCTCATCATATTTAATGTTTTCTGAATCATTCGCCTGAAAATGATAAAAACAAAAACAACCCAAATCAATAAGCAAAACAAATATACAATAAAATGAAAAATCAGCAGAAACAGATGATTGATGATGAGTGATACCATTAGACCAGAAACAGGGGACCTGGAAAGCTTGAAGATGATTAATATATGGAAACAGAGAATTGTTTATGAGATATATATAATTATATGGTGAATGAAATAAAAGACAAACGGATGGATTTATATATGTAAAGGGGGAGAGAACAGAGATAAGAATGGAAGCTATATATAGAACAGAGCTATCCGAAAACAGAGCGCAAGAGGAAGGTCTTCTATGGAAAGTGTGTGCGTGTCTATGTATTTATATATATAGAATGTCCAAGGCATGCAATAATATATGGAGAATAGTACATGCGGTCAATGTATACATCGCGTTTGGAACTCCAAATTAACGGCCCATTCTAACGGTTGTTAATTTTAAATATTTTATATAAAAATATTGAATTATTAAATAATTAATATTTATTAATTATTTAATAATATTGAATTATTAAGTATATCACTTATAAATAGTAATATATATTTTTGAATCTAAATAAATCTAGAAAATTGAGATTATCTTATCACAATCAATTTTAACTGATATCGAGTAAATTTATAATTTTTCTTGTTACAAAATTTTTTTATTTATAATTAAATATATTATATCTACGATTAGATAAATAATATATATTTTGAGTGTTTATTTTTTTGCCACTAAAAATATTATATTTACATATAGATTATATAAATCTAACTGAATATATTAGACTGAAACTAGATAAGAATTTTCAATTTTTCCAATAAAATTAAATTTAACTACATCCTAAGGATTAGATAAGTAAGTAAAAAGTGAAAATTAAAATGAATATTTTACTTTATATAATTGGAAAAGGAAGATAAGTCATTCATTTGTAGTCTAACGACTCAGATGATGGACATTATAAAATGAGGTATTGAGTTCGATACTCTACTTGTCCTTAACCTCATCATTTATTTTAATTAAATTCAAATATGGGTTGTTATCTTATTTGATTATTCATGTGAAAATTAATCCTTCTTTATATTATAAAAATAAATCATATACAAAAATAACCCAATGACTAATATCACATGATAAAGTTACAAAGTTGGTCAAACATGTTGACTAAAGTTAATACTGTAATAGTGCAATAACTGTATTGAAAGAGATAGATAACAATTATTTTTTAAATGCAAAAAATCTGTAAATTTTTGTTATTTTTTATTTGATTGATTGCTTATTAAATCTTTAACTGCTGAACTCATGCCTTGTAGTGTGGATAAGCAACTTGGGTTAGTGGACTTTGTACTTTGTGTATTCTTCATAAAAAATAAATTGCTTCTTTGGTCAATGATGTGCTCCTAGCAAATTGTCCATGTTGGGTGTTCTCAATTAATTTCAATTTTAGCTTTTTTATCAGAAAATAAAAATATAGAAATTAATATTCATGATGATGTTGTTGAATTGGTGTGATGATGTGAATATAACCAAATCTATTTTATGTTCACACAAAAACAAAAATGAAGAGAGAAAAATATATAAGCTTCATTTATGTGAATTCATATTTTTCTTGATAATACCAATTAGAGTTTGAGGATCATATTCACATTAGATGACTATGAAACATTTAATATCATTAATTAAAATTAATATAATTCATTAGGTGGTATAATACTAATTAGAGTTTGGGGATCGTATTTATGTAGATGGCTATGCAAATAAAAAAATTTAATATCATTAATTAAAATTAATTACAGTTTGTTAGGTGGAATAATACTAATTAGAGTTTGAGGATCATAAACATGTAAATGTAATGAAAAAAATATTGAATCTACTAAAATTTTAAACTGAATTGCAACCAAATAATTTTATTTTCGAATCAAACTGGATTAGATTAATATTTTGGTATGATTCTAAATTTTTTATAAATTTTATAAATTAATAAATGATTTACTATGAAGAATATAAAAAATTATATATTTAACTTTCTATATTAAATACAAATATAAAAAAATAAAATTTGCAATTTGAAAAGTATATTTTACACTCTCAACTGAATTACAATTGAATAGATTCACACACCCAATTGAAATTGAAATCCTTTCTATTAAATATTTTACGGTAACACAATCCGTAAATTTATTAGTTGAAGTGATAAAAAGTTTAAATTCTTTTAAATAAGATCTCAAATTCGAGTTTTATTTATTGAGAAAATATATATTAGAAGAACTTTACTTCTTTTATAAATGTATCCGACTCGAATTCTAAATTAACAGATATTGAGAGAAATGTATATTATGAGTTTAATAGAAATGAATTGAAATTTTCATGACTATATATTGAATATTTTTAACATTGTATGAAAGGATATTACACATTTTATAGTAATAACCATCAGTAAGATTTGTTACTGTTCAAAAAAAAAAAAACCATGAGTAAGATTTGTTCAAGAAGATTTCCAAAAAAAAATAATAATAATAATTTGTTCAAGAAGAAAAACATGTAAAATATATCCCTATACAATGGGGTAGTACAATTAATGCTATCAAAAGCTTTTTGCGATGAAAACCGTGTGCATTCAAGCAAAGTGCAACACCAGACGGCAGCTTTGACTGCTCTCTATATTTTCAATCATATCATATGTCAAAGAAGTTACATTCCAATCTTTGCAGCTTGGACGCCTTCAAACTGGGTTCCAGCTTCCAGGTTTCAATCATATCATATCTGTCGATCGATGCTATGTTGAGAAAAAAATATAAAAATACTTTTTAGTAAATTATATTTTTATCTTATTTACTTTATAATATATGAAAAAGTTATATGATAATTTATCATTACTAATTTTAATTGAACAACTAATTAAATTGACGAAAATTTAAAATGTAAAAGAAAATGAGTGAATTCGTCGTGTCATTATTTAAAATTCATATTTTATAATTAATTTATTTATAATTTTTGTAATTATCAAAATATTTTAAGGGCATAATAGTAATGTGTCCCTAACAAATAACAGCGATTGTATTGCTGCTACCTACACAAATAAATTTTCTTTGTTTTATTATGGAAATTAATTAACAAAGAATGGATATTTTCATGTGGATATATAGCTCTTTTCAGGAGATTCAGATATTAGGAAGCTTGGAAATTAAAGAGATAAGTGAAATAAATAAAAAAATCTTGTAATTTCATATTTTAATAACATTTTAATGTAAATTAAGATATGATTGATTACTAATTTCAACTATATTTTATCAATACAGTTAGATTTAGTGATTTGAAGTTAATGTGTTATTTTCTTAATTATTTAATGTGGAGCTGAATTGTTAATGTAATGATGCAGCCTTGATATGATATTTACTTAACAAAATGTGGCACTAATGTGATTAACTTGGCATCTCTTTTATTTATCACATCACATTGACTAAAATTGCTAACACAACACATTGATTAAAATTGCCAACAGTCGAAATTATATACCCTAAATTATTATAAAAAAAATTACATACTAAAATTTGTCAAATTATAAAATTACATGACATTTTTATACTTTTTTTCTTTTTTTTTCTATACTGAAAATATTTAAAATTTAAGGAAACTATTTAACCACTTGAATAAATTTTGAACTACTTATAAATTAAGCTTTGACTACCATTTGATTGCATTGCAAACAACTAAATTTCATAATAATTTTCATTAGTCTATATTTAAAAAAAAATACATACTGCATGAAAGAAAAACATGGCATAAGGTATAATCTACAATACTCCTAAATGGTAGAAATCTTATAAATATATATATATATATATATATATATATATATATATATATAATTTTTTTAACTTGAATGAGAGGGAGGTAATGATCGAACTTTTAATCTATAAATATCGTAAAAAAATTTTTTTGAGTATGGTCCTTATATGGACTTTTGAAGAGAGATTATGAAAAAGTGAGGAATTAAACATGTGATTTCTACCGTACCTTGGTCTCATGATAGAACGGTAAATCATCCGTTTTAGACAGATCCATCCTAAACGGACTAGAATCTTAAAAAAGAGTTATACTAAGTTGATTCTGAAGTTAAAGCAAAATGATGATTTACGTGTTGGACTATAAGTAGTTGTTGGTACATGGAAAATTATTGGGATATAGGGTTATAGTTTTTGGTCTCATGCTATAAGCCAGGACAATAGATCCTTCAACCTTATACTCAACACTACTGATAATCCATTACAAATAATAGCTTTTCCAAGAGTGCTCAATCAACTCCACTAGAATGTAGAAATTGGACTATCACATGTCCAATTAGCAAAACATTATTATTGAAAAATGTCAATTTTTAGTTTTATGTCTCTTTTGTGCTTTGCCTTTTCACCATTAATTTCCCAAAATTCAATGGTGGAACTCTCTACCCACTATCGATATTTTTTTATTCATCTAGATATTACATTAACGACGTTTATATCATAATAAATTTTAATTTAAAATTTAAAAAAGTTGATTTTTATATTTTGCATAATAATAAACTATAAAGTGTTTTTTCATCAAATATAACTATTAATTAAATTAAATATCAATTTTTCAAAAATTAGAAAAAGATGGAGTGGTTCAAACGCAACTTTCAAATAGACAAATAAAAATTCTTTCTATTTCAACTAAAACATCAAATTTAATATGCTATATTACGTTTGATAGATCTAATCTAAAATTTTTTAAAAGTCAATCGCGTTATAAATTTTTTCTCTACTTTCTTAAAATTATTTTTATGAGAACTAATATTAGAGATTTTTTTTTATCAAATACAATTAGGGGGAATTCGGTATCAAATCTCACACCTTGGGTTTTGACTATTAAATCAGAACAACGCAATTAGAAATGACATTAGAAGTGTGTTTGGTATAAACGAATTCCACAAAAAATTTTGAAATTCATTTGCAATTCCAAATAATGTGTATTTGGTTTAAATGAATATGTTGCATAGTTCATTTGTAATTCCAAAATATTAAATTTGTGTAATTGATTATAAATAGATCAATTTCTAATAAAATTGTTGGAATTTATAAATGAACTCACAACTTTTAAGTTTATATTTTTAAATGACTAAAAAACCTCCTCATTATTTTTATTTTCAAAAATATATTTTTATTTGAAATGGTATTTTTTGACTAAAATTAAAAATTAAATTAAATTCTAAATTTATAGCAAACACAATATATTGTTATATTGTGTTATAAAAATTACTATAATAAATTTCACAAATTATTTATTTAAATCAAACACACTTTATTAATAAAATTTATTTGAATTTTATAGTGAAATTGAACTAAATATAATGTAGAAATGTTGTTATCTTCAGTGGCACATTAAAAAAAAATTAAATTAAATTAAATTTGAACCAAACAAAATGTTGAGACGTCCCTAATTGTCCGAATGTAGAACATAATAATATTATTCTCTAACGTCAGTATTCACTAACCCAACAAATTGCCAGTCGTTATTATTCACTAATCCAACTCCCAACAAATTGAAAAGGGCATTTTAAAATTAAATAAATATTATTATTATTATTATT
>CATIWK010280558.1:0-10719 GCA_949634005.1 Mallotus japonicus
AAGCATTAATCACAGTTCACAACAACAAAGCAGTAATCACAACAAGCAAACAGTAATCAACGATCAGGAATTGTATAGTTATTTGAGAACAAGAAAAATAAAAACAACAATCAGGTTAAAGAAAATATAAATATTTGCAAGCATAATGAAAAATTAATTTTAAATTAATCGATTGACAAATTAGTTTAATAATCAAAATTAATTTTTTTAAAAAATAATAATTAGTTATATAATTAAATTATTTTTAATAATATTAAAAAAATATTAGTATAAACAAAATATTTTTAAATTATCTCCTTGAATCAATCAGTAGTAACAAATAATTTTAAAATACAATTTTGAGAAATAATTTTTTTTACATAAACGAAATAATCAATATCAAGCCAGAAAATATAAAAGAAACAACAATATAATATTAATAAATATTATTTCGAAAAAATTTATTAATAAATATTATCAAAAATAAAAGTTAAAAAATTTGAAAAATCAAAGTAACTAAAAATATTTTTAATAATTTTTTCTGAAACATTGACAGCAAGATCAACAAAAAAAATCAACAGGAGAGATAAAGATTATACCTTTTCCACTGATGTGTGTTCAAATTTTTCTCTGACTCGATATTTTTTTCAAAATATGCAACTTCCATCTAACTGATCAACCGATGGTCAGATCTATAGTTTTTGGGGCTTCCACCATTAAGATCTCAATGAGATCTAAAGAACCACTTCGCGGATCCAACCATACAGTCGATTCACCAGTAGACAGTAGTAGTACATGCAAAAAAAAATCAAAGAACAAATACATCTCCATTAAAATACATAAAATAAGGAAAACAAAATACCCAAAAATTGATAAAACCTTTAGATCTAACAAGATCATTACCATATATAGTTGATCCATCAACTAAAGGGCCTTGCATGTCGATTTCATCACTATCAATGTTTACATTTGTACATTGACAGTAACAAAAACAATGACAAAGCAAAAAATGATCAATTTTTTATACAACAAACATCGAGTCAAAGAACGACCAGAAGGAAAAAGATGAGAAATAGAGAACAGATCACAGAGAGCGAAGAGGTTTATACTAGAGCAAGGGAAGAGGCAAGGTTAGAACTGAAAAGACAGAAGAACGGCGGCGAGATGAAGGGTTACTGGGTTAAAATCTACGGTTAAAAGAAAGAAGAGGGGAATGGAGTCTGAAGGTTCGCGATTTACAGAGGGGGCAGAGAAAAATGAGAGAGGGAGGGTAAAAGAGAGGAATGAGAGACTTATTTAGGTGGGGCGAAAATTTTTAGGGTTAGGGTTTGGAGGGTATAAAACGGCGTAGTTTTATTAATATGTAACAGTGGTTCGGTTTTCGGCTCTGTTCGGTTATTTTAACACTCTAACTGAACCGTAAATCGATAACCGATTTTTTGCATTATTCCCAACCGAACCGCCTCTCACCTCTCTTCGGTTACCGAGCCGACCAGGATTTTTGGCTTGGTCCGATCCGGTTTAAGCGGTTCGGTCGATTAATGCTCACCCCTAATTTCAGTCTCCATTGATGAGTTTGTCAAGGGTCACGAAGGTGAGTAGCCTCCTTACGACCGTGAGCATGCCCTCAATAGCAAAACACTGTAAGATCATTAAATGGAGAAGGAGAAGGACTTGAGCTTGATGATATGATTTCTAATAACTAGTTTTCATCTCAAACAATATAAATACCTCGTAAAACTACATTTAAGAGGTTAAATGAAGTGGTTGAGCAAATTTATTATGATCATCAAAGCCTTATTTAAATTCTATTTGTAATTTTTTAACCCCTTAAATTCTTGTAACTACAACTCAAGTGAGAGTTAGGTGAGTGATAGTTAGTAGGATCTTTCATTACACCTTCTTAGGGCATATCCAACAAGGTGCCATTTACTCATTTTGCACCCATAATTCCTCTCCAATTGGCGTCAAAACCAGCTGCAAAATGCATATTCTCCAAAGTTGGCTGCATATATGCAGCCAACTTTTTTACTTTATGCATTTCCTTTTTTTTTTTTTTAATTTCAATAACAACTATTTTTTATCATTTATTTCAATATAGTCCAAATAACTTTATATTATATTTATCATATTATTATCAAATGCATAAAAATTTGATTTAATTATTTTTATTTAAATAATATTAATACTGTCACTTAAAAATAATATTAATTTTTTACTTAAATAATATAAATTTTTTATTTAAATAATATTAATATTAAATTACTTAACTAATATTAAAATTTGGATAGAAAAAATTTAACAACCATAGATTTGCATTAATTTAACAACCGATTTAAGAAAACACCCAACAAAAGCATTAATAAATTATTGGTGTAATAAGTAAAATGTTTAAATAATATAATACTAGTATTGGATAGAAATATGTAGAGAATATTCTTTCTGGAGTGGAAAATGAAGTAAGCTGTTAGAGTAAATTTACTGTAGCAGATGCATTTTGGAGCAAAATTTGCTGCATTTTGATGTTTATTGTTAGAGATGGCCTTAGGGATAAGAAAAGGGGTAGTAAGGATCAATTCAACTTGGGTTAGTATTGAGCCCTTATGCAAAAGCACATTGATTGTAAAGGTTATGAGTGAGCTTAGAAAACTCAAAGTGTAAAAGTTGTGTGTGAGCTTCGATTGCAAATAAATACACATTGATTGTAAAGATTATGAGTGCGTCTAGAAAATTCAAAGTGTAAAGGTTGTGTGTGAACCTTGAAAACACAAAATGTAAGGGTTAGTATTGAGCCACAAAAACACATTAATAGAATTGGGTTGAAAATCCTAATCTGGGAAGTTTAGAGAGTGGAGAAGGATTATTTGAATCCAAGCCACTATAAATCGTTGTGTTCCTTACTACAATTCCCTTCACTTTAATCTATTTTATCTTCATCTAGATTTTCAATTTTTTTCATTTCAATTCAAAAATCCTATTCACCTTCCCTAAGGCTTTTCATTTAATAGTCTAAAACAGTGAACAAATCAAAATAAAAATTCAAAAATCAAAACTTAATTGTAAGAAAAAATTAAAAATAACCATAAGAGTTCATTATAAAACGTCTCAAAATCTTTTATAGTTGTTAGGGCCATTATCCCTACGTATTTGATGTCTAGGGTTTATATTATTGTTGTTGTTGTTATTATTTAATTTTTCTGTTTAGTTAAATTTAATAAACGAAGAATTTTAGATTTAGCTAAAATTTTATTTTATTCCTATTTAAGTTGGGATTTGATTTTCATATCTTAATTAGGACTGCCATTGGATATTTATTTCCTACTTAATGTAGGGTTAGTGGGATGTACCACCCTATAAATAGATCTTATTCTCATATTTTTATACAGACTTATGAAATAATACAAGAAATTTCTCTTAAATTTGTGTTTTAAAATTCCTGTGATTGAAACTTATTTATTTTTCCTTAAGTTTTAGTTGTATACTAGCTTTATTTATTTTTCACGCTCGCTTGTTATGTCATATGGTATCAGAGCACGCAAGTTGCCTACTCCTATATTAGGTGACTGTGGTAGAGTAAGCAATCGTATTCATGATGATTAGAATATGGAAGCCTGGAGAACTGCATGGCAAAATCAAAAGGCGGTGTGTCTAAGGTCTTTAAGCAGAGAGGAGATCACAAATTTAGATGTATCGAGGGATGTTTTGAAGAAATTGAAGATCAATTTTATATTTGGACAATATATGCCAACAGAGATTGATTTGATAAGGCCAAGTCCAAGAGATGATGCCGCTCAAGGCCAGCCTATTGACAATTTTATTTTTGCAAATACACATAGACGTCAAATCTATATGGAAAAATGTTCCTCGTTATGATGGTAATCCTTATGGTAATATTTTTGTTAATTGAATTTGAGAGATGGAATGAATTTTTGAACGTACAAAATCTCTTATTATGATCATGTGAAGTTAGAGGCTTTCAAGTTAAAGGGATATGCTTATTTTTGGTGGAAGAGACTACAATCCAAAATAAAGGAAGAAGGAAGAACACACATTAGATCTTGGTTGATGATGAAGTGTTTGTTAGAAGATAAGTTCCTTTTGCTAAATAATGAGCCCATCTCAGTCTAAGAAAATATAGCATGTCACATTAATGAAAATGTGGAGAGAATTTAAGTTAAAGTAGTGAATTAAGAGATAATTGAAAAAGTAGGTAATGAAAATAAAGAAGAACATGTAGAAGAGAAAGATGTGAAAGATGTGGCTTTAATGTTTCAAGAAATTGAAAAAGAGATTGATGTTGAGATTAAAGAAGGAATTGCTAATGAGGTCGAAGATCTTAAAATTGATGTGATTTCGTCAAAAAATCAAGTTCATAGTGAATTAATTGTTTAAAATTCTCAAAATATTTTTTATGAGCTTGAGTATGTTGATTTTATTTGGACCACAAAATTTGATCATATTGTTATTAATCCACTTTTGGAATCATTGGCACCATTACAAAACTTTCAATTGAAAGATTTATCTCAAGTTACTTCAAGAAGGTGCTCTTTGCTTCTTTTGACATGGCAGATTTTAGATTTCAAGCACAAATTTGAGGATGAGTTTTTTTTTTCAAGTGAAGGTGAATGATGTAAAGGGGTCATATTTGTTGTTTATTATTATTATTATTATTATTTAATTTTCCTATTTAGTTAGATTTAATAAGGGAAGAATTTTATATTTAGTTAGGATTTTATTTTATTCCTATTTAAGTTGGGATTTGATTTTCCCATCTTAATTAGGATTTCTATTTGATTTTTATTTCCTACTTATTTTAGGATAGGTGGAATGTACCACCATATAAATAGGAAACCTTATTCTCATATTTTCATATAAACTTATGAAATAATACAATAATTTTTCTCTTATTTTTGTGTTTTAAGTTTTTATGATTGAAACTTGTTTATTTTCCTTAAGGCTTAGCTGTGTACTAACCTTATTTATTTTTCATGCTTGTTCGATGCATCAGGATTTTATTGTTTTATTAATTGACTACTTTTTGACTATTTTATATTTTTATTACACTTGTATCCCTGAAAATCATTTCACTTTAATTTCTTAAATTAATTTATTCCCTCAAATACGTCAATTTTGTGATATATATACATATATACACACACAAATCTCTCATTTCCAAAATGAATTCATGCCCATTTGGCCAGTAGAGACATGCATCCAGCCCCTAAGAGAAGTGAAATATTGGCCCCTAATTGAATCCATACATTGGTTTGCATCCTTGAGCTCATGAAATCTGCTGCTAATATGTCAACAAGTGCCATATAAATTAGTATCCCAGCTGAGGCTGAGTTGAAGATCCCCTCAACAATTAGAGCGGTGGGACTACTCTCTTTGTAAACACTTGATATTGCAATGCCAATTGCTATCCCTATTGGAGTCGTTAGTGAGAAAAATATTGCCATAATTGCTGCATATCTGGATTTGAATTTTGCCTAAAAGGAAATGCAACCAAAATCATCCATTTCGCACAAAAATGTAAAATTTGAAATAAAATTATAAATATAATAAGTCTAATTACTTAAAAAAATTTCGAACTTTACGAGTTTTAACAATTTTATCATGTTCATTCAACTTCTATTTAAAAAATCTTGAACTTTATATATTTTAACAATTTTAATACATACTTTTAAAATTTATAAAAAAACCAAACTTTACAACTTTTTACAATTTTAGTATATTCTTTTGAAATTTATCAACAAAAAAATTCTATTTCGATATGAAAATATATTTGTTTAATTAATAGTTTAGTATTTGATAAAATATTATATTGATATAGTATCAAATACCTTTTAATTTAAAAAAAAAAAGAGAATTTAATGAGTTTGCAAAAATTTTTTCCTTAAAATATATTATTTTAAAATAAAAAAGATAATATTTTAATTTTTCATAAGTTTACAATTGTTTATATGATACAAGTATCTTCTTCACTTTAAAAATGTAAACTTTACACTTTTTAATAATTTTACCATGTTTTTAATTAAAAAATTCATTTCAGTGTCATATAAGTAATTGCAAATTTATAACGAATTGAACTACTATTTTTTTTATATTAAAATGGTATATTTTAAAAAAAATTTAATACATAAATTTTCTTTCTTAATTAAAAGAAATTTGGTGTTATATCAATATTAAATACTATAACGTTTTATAAGATGTTAAAAAATTGAATTTAATATTAGTGTAATTATCTAAAAAAATCTTAAACTTTTTAAGTTTTAACAATTTTTTGAAAAAAATTTAAAAAATATGTTAAAATTGTTAAAAATTATAAAATTTATGATTTTTTATAAATGTAAAAAGAACATATTAAAACTGTTAAGAGATGTAACGTTCAAAATTTTTTAAATAAAAATTTGAAAGAATACGATAAAATTATTAAAATTCATAAAATTCATAATTTTTTAAGCAATTAGTCCGATATAATAACACATTGCCACACAGAATCACTAAGGAAAATAAATTATTTTAAAACTGAACACTTAGTATATTCCACTAATAATTATTATTTGTGATGCGACTGATTGTATTTTTATATCAATTTCATAGAGTGATGACAAAATTATAGTTTTTAATACAAAACCCCATAATATATTTCAATTTTTTAAAAAAAGTCATACACTAAATTAAAACTTGAATTAATTAGCTTCTCAAAGGATTTGAGTTAGCATAGAAAATCAAGTAAACTTCATAATAAAAGTGCGGTTTCTATTTATTTCAAAAGCAATATATTTAACTACTTATTGGTACTACTGTTACTATTCTCATAAAATTATCATTTTTTATGTGTATAATTTTAATTTTTTTTATTTCATCGAATAGATGTGTCTCTTTGCAGTCGAGAAAAATTATAAATGGAAATGATTGATACCATGTTGCTTTTGCTAGAGCTATGTTGTTTATTTATTCATTTTTCTGGTTCTGTGGGTGTATATATGTGTGCGAGGTTCTATATATATATATATATATATATATATATATAAATTAAAAGTACAAATTAATTAGATATTAAAATGAGAACTTAAAAAGTTTCCGTAACAATTTTATTTTATTATTTTTTATATTAAGAGTACATATATATTTTTAATATGTATAGTAATAATAATAATTGAACAAATAAAATAAAAAATAAAAAGGTTAATAAGTTACAAATGTTTTGCTTTTTACATTGAATAGAAAAGAGTTGAATAAAAGAGAGTTGTTTTAGTTAGAATAATGTGATATAATTGTAGATAGAATAGAAGAGTAATGTTTTAGATGTAATAGAATTAAAAAAAAATTGTAAATTATTAAGTAAAATTATGAAAAATTCAATGGTTTTACATGCAAACCTTTTTGAAGTGAATACCGAAATATGAGGGACACTTGTTACTTTTTAGACTTTATGATTTTCAACTCAGCAAGTGTGAGTTAAAATATTATATATTTTTAAAACTATTTTATAATAATAATTTAAATAAATTATAAATTAATCAAATAATTTA
This sequence comes from Mallotus japonicus, assembly GCA_949634005.1. NCBI lineage: Eukaryota > Viridiplantae > Streptophyta > Magnoliopsida > Malpighiales > Euphorbiaceae > Mallotus > Mallotus japonicus. The sequence goes on from CATIWK010280558.1 coordinate 7,518, forward strand.
TAAAAGTAAGAAATTTTATTTGGCTATTTTTTAAAAGTACGTATATTTTTAATATGTATTGTGATAATAATAATTGAAAAAATAAAATAAAATGAAATAAATAGAAAATGGTTCATAAATTATAGATTTTTACTTTTTTACATTAATTAAAGAAAAAATATTTTTAATTGAATGAAAATATATAGAGATGTTTTAGGTATAATAGAATATATAATTCTTTATGAAATTAAAAAGGGATAATGACCCAACAAGTCCTATAATCAAATCTTAAAACCATTTTTTTTTAAATTGAGTCCTCAAAGATTTTGAAGACTTCACGTTAGTCCTTTTTCGTTAATTGAAACAGAATGTATATTGTTTTTGTATAAAACAAGAGAGACAAAACCTAAAAGCAAGATGGCACCATGATCTTTTTGTTTCAGGTGTTCATGTCATTGCGATTGTGACGAATCTAGAAGATGAGTTATTGTTGGTGTTAGGGTTAGAGTTTAGGGGACAAATTGCGAAGGTATAGGAAAAGATGAAGAGTGTTTTACAAGGATAAGCAAAGGCAGAGATCGACAGGAAAGCGATGGGTGAAAGGAGAAAGAGATTGGTTATTTTAAGAATGTAAATCTTTACTCTCTTTTTTTTCCATGTGTTTAGTTTCTTGATTATATGAAAATTTCTTTTTTCCATTTTTAATTTTTTGATTATATGAAAACTTGAGAAGGGGATAAAGAGATTGAAGGTGATGGTAATGGAAAGCTGTGCTAGGAATTTTTTAATGGAAAAGAAGGAAGAGAAGATGATTTTGAAAGAGGTGTTTGTGGAAGCGAAGAGGGAAGAAGATATGGTTAACGATATGGAAAGGCATAATGAGTTGGCTAGACATGTTAGTTAATTAGATGGAGGTATAATTGAAATTGACATTTCACGGCATTCTGTTTGAAATAATGGGAATGGGTTAACGTGAAATTCTTTAAAAACTTTCAGGACTCAATTAAAAAAGAAAAGTGGTTTTAGGACTTGATTGAAATATTTAAAAATTTATAGGACTTTTAGGGCCATTATCCTAATAGAAAACTAATATTTTAAATATGATAGAATTAGAGTGTTTTAGATGGAATAAAAAATGCATATTTCAAAACAAGGAATTTTAATAACTTTTTTAAAAAACAAATAATTCAACAGTTTTACATGTAAGACTAGAAATGAATGCTAAAATATGAGAAGGGACACTTGTCAAAATTCGAATATAATGATTTTGGAGCTCAACATTTAATATATACTAGTTGTTAATCCGTTTTTTGTGCATATATATATATGCAAAGCTCCAAAATTATTATGTTCAAAACTTAAAAAATGTTCATCTTCATATTTCATTATTCCGCTAAAAACTAATGTATAAAACTATTAAAAATTCAAATTTTTAAAAAATTTAAAAATAAAATATTTGTTGTAGTTATTTCGTATTATTTTTTAACTAAAACACAATATTATATATATATATATATATATATATTAGTTAAAACATTCAACTCAAATTCTAAATGTAATACTAAAAATTCAAATTCTTAAAAAATTTAAAAATAAAATATTTGTTGTAGTTATTTAGTATTATTTTTTAATTAAAACACTATTATATATATATATACCAATACAACTCAAATTCTAAATGTATTTATATTCTACATATTTTTCCTACTCAAATCACTTAAGCATTTTCCAAACTATTAAAATTCTATTTTAAAAAAATAAAAATAAAAATTGCAGTAATTATTTAGTATTAGTTTTAACTAAAATACTATTATACATATCTCAATACTAATTTTATTATTGACAAAGTTAGCCCTACTACAACTTAAAAAAATTATCGCAACAAAAATTATTGAAAATAAAGTTAATGTGATATATATTATTTTTAATTTTTTAAATTGTTACTCTATTAAAATTATTTATTTAAATATTTTATTTTGCAATCTCACGCATTGTGTGTCGACATTTGCAAAGTCAATTCATATTGTAAGCACTATCCTAATTCACTTTTTTTCTTTGACATGATTTGCCATAAAATAAAATAAAAAATAAAATAAAATAAAAAAAAAGACATCCAACCTGAGATATGCAACCCCCAAGTCCCATCCCCTCGAAAAGTTGATGGAAAGATAGTGCTGCTAAGAGAGGCTTTACTGTTTCAGTGCTCTGCGAAGCCCCCAGAGATATTCCAATGATCAACGAGTGCACTACGATCCCCAACTCCAACACCTATAACAAACGCATACATCTTTACTCTAAAATATATATTTTTTTAAAAAAAATAAAAGAGTATAATCTTACGTACTTGTGATATAATCCGCCGTCTAATTAGCTCAGATGAATCCAGCTCTTCAGCTGGGGAGGAAGGACCATGAGTAGCATGAGTGTGAGCATGTACATTTCCTAAAAGCTCATGATTATTATCCTTCTCTTCATCGACATTTACAGTTTGTTTATTCTTGTTGAAGTGCAGCCTCATGTAAAAACCCGTTGCGTACGAGTCCACCATTAATGTCCCTATCGCAGACATCATAGCAACAAAGCCTGTGAAAGGAAAATTCCGCCATGGATTTTGGTCAAGACAAGGTGATGTTAAATCATGAAATGCCCCAGGCAGTATATGAACGAAACCGGTTGATAGAATAACACCAGCAGCAAATGCCTTGATCATGAAGAAGATGTCATTTTCAGGGCTCAGTGTCGGTATCTTCTTAGCCAATAATGGAAGACTAACACCAACAGCACCAGCAAAAAGAATTGAAGCTATGGAAGCTAATTTATACTTGAGTGCCTCACTTGCATCTTGTTTTGAGTCTTCAGCATCACATGTACACTCACTGGAAACTATGGCAGGGCAAAGAATGATCAGAAGAGTTGTTATTTTTAAGATGCTGAGTGAACAAACTTGGAGGCTGATCATGGTAGACACAAGGAAAAGAATAGCCTTAAGCAACTTTTGTGCTTTGTGGGTATTATTATTATTTTTTTTATTGAGGGGATTTTGGGTATGTAAAAAGATCAAGAATCTATGCAAGTTGCTGGAATTAGGTGGATGCCTTGTAAATCTTTCACAATTAACAAGATCAAGATCCTAGGGAAATAATGGCTACAGTTGAAGGAGAAACCAACGGCCTAACTTCAAACTTAAATATATGTCACTACATGAAGAGTGTCGTCCATAATA
>CATIWK010280565.1:0-17856 GCA_949634005.1 Mallotus japonicus
ATTAATAAAGGTATGAAAAATAATTTTTATAGTTATTTCCAATTAATTGTTAATTAGTGGTAATTTTTGGTAAATATATGAAAAATAAATTTATTTATTATTTTTGAGCTTAAATGAGTATTTTATTATTTTTATGATTGAATTAAGTGATTTTAATAATTATTTACAATTTATGCTAATTTAATTGTAAAATGAAATTTTATTCCATTTATGAATTTTATTAGCAAAATATTATTTAAAAACTAGAATTTTATTATTTATTTGGAAAATAAATGTTTTTAATATTTTTATGAGATATTTTGGTGATTTGAGAAATTATTATTTTTTATATATATATATATTGTGATGTTGATTCTCGGTTGGGCATAATTTGTAGTTCGGGGGCCCAACCCGAGATGTTGAGTCTTAGAATATTTTGAAGTGTGTTTACGTGTAAGTTTGGCTCTACTTTTGTAGAGAGATGTCCGTTTTACAAAGGAGATTTCGCCGAATTTTCGGTAGAATTCTCGTAAAACGTGACATCCAATCGGTCCTAAGTTTTGAGTCTTAGTCGAGTTGTGTCCTAGATCGAGTCATTCTTTAGAAATCTATAAAGCATAAAAATTAGGAATTTATTTCTAATTATTTATTTATTATTATTTTCCTTTTAGCTGCACCGCGAGCTAGGCCTTTAGGACCGGGCCAGCCGACCTAGAATAGAGGAACACACTCGAACTGTGAGTTATTATTATATGTATGCATGACATATAGAATTCATGATTTGGCATCCATATATTTTTTTTAAATATGAATTTTAAGACATGCTATATCACATTCACTTCTAATCGCTATTGTTATGATTTTATATATGTATACATTTTATATTTCGTGAATATGATCATACATGCATATATATGTTTTCATAAAAATATTTAAACTCAAATTCTAATTTCGTAATATGGATGCGTATATTTATGATGAATTATTTGTTTATTTTGAATAAAATATTTTGGAGGATAGTCGTAGAACGTGCTATCTAATGGGTTACACTAGGACTGCGTGTACACTAGTACGTTAGAATGTAGGCTTAATTTTGATTGATATGATGAAAGTATGATTTGTGATATGGATATCTGGATTATTGAGGTTTTATTGAGAGGCGTGACTGCTGTAGCTCGATGGACCTTTCAGGGTCTAGGGGTCGGTCATGCGGACTGCTGTAGCTCGATGGACCTTTCAGAGTCTCGGGGCCAGTCCACCTAGTATTGGATAAGAGAATATTATTGGGACTAAGTGAGCTTGGTGGCCAGTGAGGATTCTGTGACTTGAAGATGCAAACTTTTGGGGTTCTGCTTCGATCATCTAGTAAAATAAAATACAAAAAATATTTTCAAGCATCTGTGTGAATTGTATGAATAATTATATAAATATAAATATACGAATATTATTATTGATGCTTGTGTGTACGTGCATTAGGTTACATGCATATATATAATAATAATTCACTCAGTGAGGTCTGACCCCCTCAATTATTTTTCAGGATCCTTCTAGTCAGACCTCGTATAGTAGTTCTCTTCGCCAGACTCTTTCTTCTCCGGTTGGTTTATGTAAATTTTAGACTATCATTTCTTGTATTAATTAAACGCTGTAGTAGTAGTATGTATTTGTTATAGTATGTGAGGATATTATTGACCAAGATTGTGTATCTGACTGATTGTATAATATTTTATTGAGATATTATTTATGGAGATGTTTTATGTTATGGAAAGTTTTAATTCTAAGGCATATTTATGTTTATGTTTGGTATGAAAGTTGTAGTTTAGGCTTGCTACAGGTTCCAGATTCGTGTAAATTCCCGTTCCCTAGCGCCGGTCATGACTCCCGTGTTTGGGTCATGACAGTAACATGCTAGAGTCTTGAAAGAGATGTGGGTTTAAATACAATCTGGTTCATTGGCCAGCATGCGTGAGTTAATGGCAACATTAAGTTCTTCACTTGTATGGGCTTTAAAATCAATCGCAGACATCATTTGTGACTTCACTTGCTATAGGTGAGAGTTTTCGACCGTATTGCTATGATCAAATAAAGAAGAAGTATACCATGTTGGTAGACTACTTGAGACATTGTTGTATTTGGTTTCCTTGGAGCTTTTTCCAAGCTCAATACCACCATGCCAGTGGTACCAATAAGCAAGGCCACATAAGTTGATTCTCCATCTTGAAACTTATTATTCTCCCTCGAGTTGAAGTGTATAAAATAATAAAATAGCATGTGAAAAATGGGAAAACAAAATAGTGAACAGTAACTATTTTTCACTAAAAACAAATTCACTATTACAACACAAATCACTTAAATACATACACTACCCACACACTTAAGATCACTTTTCACTCTACACCCTTTTTCAACAACCTCTCACACTAGTTCACTCAACTTACACACAACATAATTTATTTGCTTTTACTAGTTGCTCTCACTTGATTTTCACTCAAAAAAGTGCTTGTCCTCATTGCCATGCACATCCCCTATTTATAGTGCAAAGAGTAATGATTACTTTGTCCAAATACATTGCATCCATGCAAGTTGGCCAATTTGTTTTGACATTTGCAAGACAAGTTGCTTTGCAAATTGACAACTTTACTTACTTATTCAATTCAAACTCTTTTTCTTAGGGAAGTTGTCCATGTAGGTTGCATGACAAGTGACCATGCAAATCTTTGCAAATTGTCCAAAAATCTTTTAAAGTTTTAGTGAAATCTTATAATATTCCACTCTTAAAATTAGTGATGATATTTAACACTCCCCCTTATCCCTAGGTTTCTATGAGTCTTTGGTACACCACGTCCGACTTGATCGTGGTAATTGCACACTGTATATTTTCCTTTTCATCACTTGTAAATTGCAATGCCCTTTTCTTCAACTTATTGCTCCAAATCTTTGTCTCATACTTTTTGAAATTCTTTACGAGCTCATTTTTAATAAATGTAGTGTCGGAGACCTTTTCTTCCTAACTCACATTTTTCTCTTATTGTATTATCTCTTCTTTCACTTCTTGTTCTTGTCCTTGTGTTGTGACTTTGTCTTTAAATTCTTCATTTTCTAAAGATAATAAAAACTCGTTAATGATTTATTTCTCTTCTTCATTATAGAATTCTTCTTCTCTTTCATATGAGTTTTCAACATATTCTAATATGGATGTGACCGTTAACTCGTCTCCATGAATTCATTCTCTTTAATCAGTTCGTCAATTGCACATGACGCTTGAAAGTCAAAATTTCATTCTTCTTCTTCTTCTTCTATTGTGTAGCCACAAGATTTAGAACCTCCATGATTTATGTACTGGAACAATCTTCCACGTGCATTGTCAGGCCATTAGCTCGTCTCCATCATCCTTACTAGTCTCCATGAATTCATTCTCTTTAATCAGCTCATCAATTGCACATGATGCTTGAAAGTCAAATTTTCATTCTTCTTCTTATTCTATTATGGTAGCCACAAGATTCAGAACCTCCATTATTTATGTGCTGGAACAATCTTTTACGTGCATTGTCTCCACAGTTAGCGCTTTAGCATCCCACTCTAGTTCATCCAGTGGTGATTGCTTGTTGTTACTGCATTGCTCTGAACAATCTTCTTCTTAGACCAACAATCTCTGGCATAGTGTCCTTTCTTGCCGCAGTTGAAATACTCACTATTCTGATGTCTAAAATTCTTAGACTCATGATTGTTGTGTCGCTACTTCTGTTGAGCCCCTTCTAATTGAACATTACCTCAGGTCTTCCCTCTATTCTTACCACGAGATTGATTCTTCTTTTTGTTGGTGAAGAATGCCACCTCTTCATTATTCAAGGAGACTCCAGCCATTTGTTTTGCTAGAGTTTCTTGACTTGCCAACATATTCTCCAACTCTTTGATTGAAGGTTGTGTGGGTGAACCTTGAACTGTAACCATAAAACTATGGTACTGAGGTCATAGTCCATGAATGATGATTCTCCTCATTTTGCTACTAACTATTCTGGATGCCTCATCTAACTTAGCAATTTCTCGGCATAAAGACTTCACCTTGGTAAAATAATGACTAGTTGTCATATCCTTTTATGAGATAGACATTAGTTCATTTTTTAACAGTTGAAGTCCGATATCATTCTTCTTTGAGAACCGCAAAGCTAGAGAATCCTAAGCTTCCTTTGATGCGGTAGCATCTCTAATGTGCTTCATCATCTCCTCTTCAATGGTTGTTTTGATGGCAAACATAGCTTTCCTAGTTTTAATTTTCCATTTTCTAAGATTGCTAGCATCATCATCTAGTGATGGTGATGTAGTCTCAGTCCCAGTAACAACCTCCCAAAGGTCTTGACCTTGCAAATATGATTCCATACAAGTCCTCCACATGCTATAATTATTATTATTTAATTTTTTAATGACACCAACATTACCAAATTCCACAATAGTGACTTGGATTTAGTAGCCTCACGTTTCACCAAGCAAGTTGGGTTCCGAACCAATTAGCTTTACAGTTCCAAATTGTGCACGTGCAAAATCTTCACTGTACAACTGCTTTTGTACGTAAAATGCCAGTAGCCAGACCCTCGACCGAGTAGGCTCTGATAACACTATTTTGTGAACAATAATTATTTTTCACTAAAAATAAATTCATTATTACAACACAAATCACTCAAATACATACACTACCCACACATTCAATCTCACTTTTCACTCTACACCCTTTTTCTACAACCTCTAACACTAGTACCACTCAATTCATATACAACACAATTTATTTGCTTTTACTAGTTGCTCTCACTTGATTTTTCACTCAAAAATTGCTTGCCTTCATGTGATCATTCCAGGATCGGTGCGTTTATCGGGTCGGGGCACACAGGCTAATGGCGACTATCTACCGATTTTTGTTATTATTGTTTGTTGGAGGGTCTGCCTGAATAGGTTTTGTAGATTAGAGTCGCCGCCCGACTTAAATCGGGAAGAAGTGAAAAATCCATTTCCATAACTAGAGAATCCGGGTTCAGGGGGTAGGAGTTCCTTATCCTGTTTCTTTTCATATATGTGTTCATTTATTCACTACTTCATTCTAGTTTTGGTTTTATGATGCATTTTACCACACCTTGATCATTGGTCAGTTTAAATTAGGAATAAAACATGGGATGGTTGGATTGATGAGCATTCATCACAAAATAAATAAATAAACAGGCATCCATCAATCAAGCAAATAATTATGCCGACAAGTAAGTACGTAGCACACAAGCATGCAAGAAATAATCAAAATAAACAAGCAAATAAGCAAAATAAAAACGGGGAAAGAGATTAAGGATTACAACCCATGAAAGAAAGTCTATTCTAATAAATACATCCAAATAGAAAATAAAGGGGAATTGGGATTAAGGATTACATTGCATTGAAAAGTCTATTCTATTAATTACATTAAAATAGAAAAAGGAAATAAAAGTCCTATTCTAATAAACCTACAAAACAAGGGTTAGTCTTCAGGCAAATGCAAGCACACATCACACTTAAGGCGATTCTATATATCATTCATTCATAATTGAAGTAATAAATAAAAGATAATAAATATAAAAAAGAGAGTAATTAAGTAAATAAGCAAACAAGGATGCTAATGGATGCATGATGCAAGATTTTGGAATTTGGGTAATTTGGTGTGAGGTCATCATTTTTTATTATATAAAAAAAGATTTTTATAATGAGATAAATATTAGGAAATTAAAATGGGGAAATAAAAATAATGAAAGTGATAAAGATAATATTTTTACCATAAAAATATTAACTTTATGATAAAAATAATACATTTATCAAAGAAAACAATAAAAATGACAAGAATAACAAATAAGCAATAAAAACAATTACAATGCAAATGGAGTAATAAAAGGGATGATAAAAATATTATTTTCACCATAAAGATGAGAACTTTATGATAAGAGCAATAAATTTATCAAGGGGATAATGAAAATAACAAAAATGCAATTAATATGATAAAAATAATAAAATGTAGAATTAAAATAATTAAAGTGGTAAAGATGTCATTTCCACCATAAAAATATCAACTTTATGATAAAATAACAATTTTACCCCAAAAAGGCATAAAGGCAATAAAGATAATAAAAATGCAACAAAAATAATAAAAATATTAATATAAATAAATAAAAATACAGAAATGAATAAATTAAAATGATAAAGATGATATTCTCACCATAAAAATGTGAACTTTATGACGAAAATACCAAATTTACCATAAAAGGGATAAAAACAATAAAAAAATGCAAAAAAAGCAATAAAAATAATAAAAATGCTGAAATAAATACATAAATAAATAAAGATGTCAGCAATAAATATATAAAAATAATAAAGATGATATTTTTACCATAAAAATGTGAATTTTATGATAAAAATACCAAATTTACTATAAAAAGTATAAAATCAACAAAAATAGGAAAATGGCAACAAAAATAAATAAAGTGCAGAAATAATTAAATAAATATATAAATATGGTAGAAATAAAATGATAAAAATAATAAAGATGACATTTTTACCATAAAAATGTGAACTTTATGATAAAAATACCAAATTTACTATAAAAAGCATAAAATCAACAAAAATAGAAAAATGGCAAAAAAAAAAATAAAGTGCATAAATAAATAAATATGGCAGAAATAAAATGATAAAAATAATAAAAATGACATTTTTACCATAAAAATGTGAATTTTATAATAAAATGGCCAAATTTACTATAAAAGGCATAAATGCAATGAAAATTGCAAAAATACCACAAAAATAAGAAAAATACAGAAATAAATGCATAAATAAATAAAATTACAGAAATAAAAATATTAAAGTGATAAAGGTGACATTTTTACAATAAAAACATTAACTTTATGATAAGAGTGCCAAATTTACCACAAATAGTATAAATACAATAAAAATACTAAAAATGAGAAAAATGCAGGAATATTAATAAAAATACTGCAGTAAATATAATAAATTAAAATGATGCAAAAACAATAATACAAATGTCAACTTTACACCAAAATACCCATTTTTATATAAAATGGAGAAAAAATGCAAAAAATGATGGAAAAATGCGAAAATGAATGCAAACACTCACAGAATCACCCAAACCACCCACTTCTTCTACATATCTTAATCTCAAACTTCAAGATCACCACAAAAATTACAACTTTACCAATATAATAAATATTCACAATAAAATGAATAAAAATGATAAACAATGATAGAAATGAGATGAAGAAGATGATAAAAATGCAATTTTTAATTAAAAATAGTTAGGAGATCCTCAGAGGGACTGGATGATTACCCTTGTAGCGTGCTTTGACTTAGATGTAGTTGAGTTTGGATTTTGGATCTAGATCCTAAGAAAAATATAGAGATTTGGCTAAAAGTGTAGAGAATGGGAGTCTTGAGTCTTCAATTCGGCTGAGTTTTGGTATATTTTTGGTCTCTCCCTCCCCCCAAAGGTATGAAAAATTCGGATTTGGGTCACGCGGGCGCTCACCATAGGCGTGCATGCATGCGACAGGTACGCGGGTGCACGTTAGGGGCACGCGGCAGGCGTACAAGCTCGAGGCAAGGGCGCGCAAGCGTGTGGCAGGCACTTGACAACGAGGCAAGGGCACGCAAGCATGCGGTAAGGGCATGTATGCGAGTGTCAATGCCCTCTTTCTTGCCGATGCGGCTATTTTATGTTTTATGAGGTTCAGGTATGTGTTTCGGGGATTTTTGGTTATTCATCTTGTTTAAGCACACTTGGAAAGACTTCCAAAGAAATTTTCCCCCTGTTTGGTCTACAGGAAACCTTCATCATCAGATCTTTGGGAGACCGTCAAAATTTGAGTATCAACACCTCATTGCCATGTACATCCCCTATTATCATGCAAAGAGTAATGATTGCTTTGGCCAAATACATTGCATCTATGTAAGTTGGCCAATTTGTTTTGACATTTGCAAGACAAGTTGCTTTGCAAATTGACAATCTTACTTATTCAATTTGCTTTGTAAATTGACAAACTGTCCATGTGGGTTGTTGTCCAAAATTTTTTTAAAGATTTAATGAAATCTTATACTCCCTCTGTCCCATAATATTTGGCAAAGTTACTTCTACACACAGATTAAGAAAATTAGTTAATTATAGTTATTTTGTGTACTTTTACCATTTTGTTACTAAAATACCCCTATTTATGTTTTTTATTTTATCAAGTGTGAAACATTGCTTATTAATTTAATGTTGTTGATAAGATGACAACTAGATAGTGAATCAAATATCTTATTAATTTGAAAAAATACCGCCACTACTTAATAAAAAAATAATTTGCATTAGTATTTAAAAATTAAACGTCACTATTATAATAAAAAAAATTGAAAATACCGCCAAAAATTTTTTACACTAGTATTTGAGAAATAAATGGCACTATTTTAAGAAAACATATAAAAATCCCGCCAAAATAGATTTGGAGTTTTGATTTTCCATTGGTTTAACTTTAAAGAAGAGTAGATGGATAGTCATACAAAAATAATGATAACAAGAGTATTAGTATAACAATAAAATGACATTGGAACTTCAACATATTTATTAAACATATAAATTCAAAGTAAAAAATTAATGGTATTATCAATGTAATTAATAAGGGTGTTATAGACATTTGTTTAATCAACTTCCATCCTAAAATGAAAATGGACAAAATTTTGGGACATCCTTAAAAAAAAATTTGTCAAATATTATGGGATAGAAGGAGTAATATTTCACTATTAAAATTAGTGATGATATTTAACATTCCTCAATATAAACTATAAACGTATTTAATGAGGACTACTTACAAGGAAAATGCCACTTTTTTCTTTTTCTAGCCTATGTTATGGAATTCTACTCCATGTGACATTTTGTAATGGTGGAATGCAAGTTGGGTTCAATAATTGTGGAAATGCTAGCTGCTCTTTTTTTGTTACCTTTCTTTTTCGAAATAATTAATACGAGTAGATATGTTAGAAGGGCTACTACTCTTTGCGAAAATAATATAATACCACACACTCAGAAGAAGACCACCAGACCAGAAGTCTTTTGGATGTTTGTTTTCTCTTTTTTATTTCCAAAAGAATTATCCCATCAATTACCTAAAAGAAAAATTTTATTTTTTATCTCTTTCAGACCTATTATATGGCTGATAAATAAGTGATGAATATATATATTTCTACTCACTTGATTTACTTATCACTTATTGTTGTTAAGTGCTCAAGTATAAAAATACAAGGAAAAAGTATACAAAAGTATCACGTAATTTTACATTTTAATAATTGATTTTTTTGAGAAATTAAAATATATTTTTACCATTAATAACCTTAGATATATTGACTTAACATCGGTAAAATTAATGTTAAATTGATAGCTTCATATCATCACTATGTTAACGTCATATCATATGAGAGAATGACATATCAGTATCACATCAACAATTTTAACGGTATTAATGTGATATATTTGCAATTACTAAAGGCAAAAATCACATACTTCAATTTATCATAAAAACATTTACATATAAAAATTATTAAATTATGATTTTTTTTTATATTTGTTCCGAAATATTAAATATATTCATTGAATGCAATGCACTTTATAGGCAATATATTGTCAAAAAAATAATAATAATAATTAGAAGAAAAAAATAGAGACGACTTGACTCGAGCCTTAATAATATTTGAGACCGTAGTTGAACTCCAATGCTGTGTGCTCTCTCCTCCTCTCAATGTCAGGTGCAAGCATCTTTGCCGCTGGATACTCGTCCCTTGTATTGCTAGTAACCCTCATATCCCTCCATCCCTGTTATGCTACAAGAACCAGCAACTATCCCCCTTGCATCCCTTCTTCTTGCGGCAACATCCACAACATCACATACCCTTTTCGATTGCAGACCGATCCTCAAAACTGTGGCCAAAATGGCTATGAACTAAGCTGCGAAAACAACCTCACAACATTACACTTAAACTCAACCAAATACTATGTTCAGGCAATCAACTACAGTAACTTCACGATCCGAATAGTAGACGCCGATGTTCGAAAAAACAACTGCTCCTCCATCCCCCACCATTCTTTATCTCGGTATAATTTTACAGATGCGAGCCCATATTATATGTCATACGAAAACTACTATAGCTTAATGTTCATAAGCTGTGCAACACAAGTGAACTCTTCTCTTTATGTGGATGCTTACTCTTGCATCACTAACACGTCACTTTTTGACTTGGAGAGGTTCTTTTATGTCGCAGTTGGTGTTGCTTATGTGGGGGATTTGGTGGATTCTTGCAAAATAGAGGTGATGAGCACTGTGTCTTCTTTGGTACAAACAGATTTAGAGAACATTTCTTATATGACTGTTCATGATAGCATGGTGTATGGAGTTGAACTTACATGGATTCGGAGTTGTTGTGATTTTTCAAGAGGAAATCACTGCAAGCTTGATTGGGATGGATTGATATTCTATTGTGGTTATCATTTTCCCGCAGGTACTTATTTCCTTCTTCTAGCTTTGTCATGCTGATGGATATCAAAATGCATTATTTTAGGCATAGCCTTTTTTAAAAAAAAAAAATTTGTTTGATTAACCGAGAGATTTACTCTTTATTTGGTTTAATTTCATTAAAAAAATTCATTTTATTTCCAAATAAATTTTAAATAGAATTCATTTAAACCAAATACATTTTTTCAATAAAAATAGATTTAGTGTTAAGCAATTAATTCCAGAAAATTTAAAAGTTAGAATTAGAAATGAATTTTACAAAATTTTCATTTAAACCAAATATACTTGCTTGAGTTTGAAATCAAAATGCATTATTTTGGCATAGCTTTTTTTTTTTAATGAATTTTTTTAATTAACTGAGAGATTTACTTTTATTTGGTTCAATTCCATTTTTAAATAAATTTTAAGTAGAATTCATTCTTTGAATAAAATACATTTTTTCAATAAAAACAAATTTAGTGTTAAGAAATTTCAGAAAATTAAGAAGTTAGAATTAAAAATGAATTTTACAAAGTTTTTATTTAAACCAAACAAACTCGCTTGAATTTGACACCAAATACACTCTTCCCAGATTTAAGCACTAGAATGTAAGATAATTTTTTGAATTAAGTAAAAATAATAATAGTAAATTTTAAACTTTATATACGATACTTTTAGAGAAAAATGACTATTAAATTAAACTTTACTTTCTTTTTTTTATATATAAATTTCGTAAAATTAAATACGTTATTTTATTATAATATAACAAAATAATCGTAAAAATCACCTAAATAATTAGAGAATTGTCTAAAGAATAATTAGCTTCATACCACTAGCTATTTCTAAAATAATCAGTATGAATATATGCCACACAAATTCATGAGTGATATTTTTCATTAAAATTTAACCAAAAAAAAAAAATACATTTAATGGCTGGAAGACTTGACCTCAGTCTTCCTTCCCCACTAGTAAATATGTGAAATTATATAAAGTTGTATATATGTAGCTAACAATGACATATGCAGTGTTGCCGGTGGCAATATTTTATTAAAATATTTTTAATATAATTTAAAATTATAAAAATAAGAAATAAATAAATAAATTATAAAATATAAATTTTTAAATCATAACATGACATATTGACACATTTTCTTTTAAATTTTTAGATTTCATTAATTAGTTATCCAGTTAGAATTGGTGGTTCCAGACTACTATATAATTTTTGGAAAAATGTACAAAAACTTCACTAACATTTTGCTCTAATCTCACATTTGCTATTAATATTTTTCGATATGCAAACACACTCTTATCATTTTAAAAATCATATATTCAAGTCTCTTCTATAAATGGTGTTTATTCTCACCGTTAGTTGGATTTATTGTTTCTGACAACAATAGAGAATAACCACTAAAATTTCATAAAGGGATTAAATACTCAATGAACAAAAATTTAAAATTTCAAAAAAAAAATGAATAAATCAGATATATGTATTTATCAGTAGCAAAGAAATAAAAAGAAAATAAATAAAAATAGAAAACAATGCAGTTTAAAAGGCAAATAATGATTTTTTCTTATTTATTTATTAATAAAAAAGTTAAACAATTTAAGTAGTGATGGATTACGTAGAAAAAATGTATAGTTCTTCTCTTTTTAAATTAGATTAAAAATAAATTTTTAAATTAATAAAGTAAAATTTAAATTTTATATTTCACAATGTCTTAGAAAGATATACCCTTAAAAAAGAAATAGTCTTTTGCTCACGAGTTTTTCCCTTTTTACAGGAAAATTTATTTAACTACCTTAACTTTTACCTTTTATATAACATTTCACAACTTTGTTCATTCTTCTTGCAGCTTGGCTCATCTATCCAATTTTTCTGCTACGCAATATATTCTATTTTCAAAGAACTTATGTGTTTCGAGCTCTTCCATTTTCCCTCAGTTATCTTCTGTCTTTCCTCAGCTTTCCATTCTCTATATTAAGTAAGCAAGCATCTACCTTTTTGTTATTGAGTTTTCTTATATGCAACATCCACTACGAGTCATTTGTATTGTATAATTTGGACTACCGCATGAGTTTATTTTCTGAACTTAACATTTTTTTTTATGAGTTTGGTTCCTTATTAATGTATAAACTATCCTTGCTCCCTTCAAGACAGTATTCAGGTTAAGGGTTCGATTCTTGTCTTCTCTTTACAGTTAAAAAAAAAAAAACTTTAAATATCTCAATTTAATAACAATAAGACTTATTAACACTTTTCAAACACCGTCTGAAGTTTCTAAATAATATTGTTTTTTTTTTTTTCAAATTACAATGAAACTATTTAAAAATTTAAACCAATTAAAGAGTATTTAAAAGTTATATTTTTTTAACAATTTAAAGTTTCAAAATGTTCAATTTGTAAGTTAAGGAAGTAAACTGACAAAAAAAAATGTTAAGTTCGGAATCTGCCGGTTTTATTAAGCATATAAAATAATTTCATCTATGTGGTCATGTATGCAGTGACATATCATGTTCTATTATTCACTTGTGGAGCTCCATGCATAACGTTCTTTTTGATCTCAAAATGGCGGAGGAGACATTTATCCATGTACAATGACATCGAAGAATTCTTGCAAAATCATGATGATTTCATGCCAGTTCGATACTCTTATTCAGATATCAAGAAGATAACAAAAGGGTTCAAAGATAAGTTGGGAGAGGGAGGTTATGGCTTGGTATATAAAGCAAAGCTTCGCAGCGGTCGTTTTGCAGCAGTAAAGATGCTAGGCAAGACCAAAGCTAATGGACAAGAATTCATCAATGAAGTTAGCAGCATTGGAAGAATCCACCATGTTAATGTTGTTCAGCTCATTGGGTTTTGCGTCGAAGGATCGAAACGTGCTCTTGTCTATGAGTTTATGCCTAATGGATCTCTTGATAAGCATATATTTTCTCAACAAGGTGGTGCTGCGATTAGCAATGAGAAAATGTTTGAAATCTCTGTTGGAGTGGCTCGTGGCATCGAGTATCTACATCGAGGTTGTGATATGCAAATTTTACATTTTGACATTAAGCCCCACAACATTCTTCTTGATGAAAATTTCGTTCCAAAAGTTTCGGATTTTGGGCTTGCAAAACTATATCCCACAGATCACAGCATTGTGTCGCTTACAGCAGCAAGAGGGACTATGGGTTACATGGCTCCAGAATTGTTCTACAAAAACATTGGAGGCGTTTCTTACAAAGCGGATGTCTACAGTTTCGGAATGTTACTGATGGAAATGGTGGGCAGAAGGAAGAATTTGGATGCGTTTATCAAGCATTCGAGCCAGATTTACTTCCCTACTTGGTTGCACGATCAATTGAATAAGGGAATTGATATAGAACTCGGAAATGCAACAGGGGATGAGAACAAGAATATGAAGAAGATGATAATAGTAGCATTATGGTGCATACAGTTCAGGCCCTGTGATCGCCCTTCAATGCACGAAATCATAAAGATGCTTGAAGGAGATGTTGGATGCTTGGAATTGCCTCCAAGGCCTTTTCTTTCACCACAGGAGATTCCAGAAGTGGATGTCGGAACAAGCAGAAATTCGATAAGGTTAACAGATCCAGAGCATCAACCAAGTGATGGTACAGATTCTGCTGATGTAAACTAGTGTTTTTTCTTGGTGGAACTTAGGAGAGGAGGTTCACCTCTGCAGTGGTCAGAAATTAAATTCATGACTTTTTAACACTCTTTTTCCGGTTTGTCTCCTCAACTTTTGGCACAAACTTAAACTAGTTATGCATAATATTTTCTATGGTTAGAAATGTATGAAGTGTGTAAGATTAAAAAGAACTCTGTTTGTATTCCAAGAAAGAGCGCTGAAATTTTCTAATGTTATGCTAATAGATAATTAGTTCTTGTTCAGGGAAATTAAATAAGTCTTATGACTTCTGATATTGTGCAATTAATTTACAGATAGAAGCTACATTAGCAAACACAACTATGTACTCTCTTTATTCAAAACATATGCATATCAAATGAGAAGAAGAAGAAGAAGAAGAAAACAGATCCACCCATCAACAATCTTCATGGAATGATGTTCATGTCCTTCAATCTCTGAATCCACACTCGAACACTCTTGGATGTATCGGCAAATCCAAAAAACCCCATTTCACGACTTCTATTCATGCTACAAACATGTTGCATCCAAAAATGCAGTACTGTATTAAGGGCCTCAAAACTAGTGATATCCTCCATCTGTCTTAAAAAGTCCATATTTTTCAACAATCTCATCCCACACATTTTCGTTATTTCTCATGATTTCAACCCACTCAAACTTGTCATTTTCATCAAACTCCACAAATTCGACGCCAAAAATCTCACACAACACCTTCCATAAACTCTTCCAAGTGAAAACATCACCATTGCTGCAATTAAAAGCTTGATTCTTAGCCTTTTCTGTGACTGCAGCCCAGATATGTTGCTCAGCTAGTACTCCTGCATCCACCATGTCACAAAAATGCTCCCATGTGTACTTGGTGCCAGGATATTTAAAGGGTAGACCTTTATATCGACAGATAGTTGCATACACAGATAAAGTGAGCAAGGTGTTGATAGTACTTACTGAAGATGCACCAATGATTATAGTAGCACGATGCACCGAGTATGCAATATTCGATGGCAAGCAGTATGATGAGAGTATATCTTCTAAAGCATAATAAAAATTGGGGTACGGTAGCCTAGGAAACTCCTCCTTGAATGGTGGCTCGTGATGAACAAGATGGTTAGCTAATTCAGGATCACAAATTGGACCCATGTAATGTTTTGTGCCTGTATGCAAGGTTACATGCCGCAGCCTTGATGGAGATGCAGATTTAAGTACATCTAGAACATTGGCTAGCATTGAAGAGTTCATGGCAACATTAAATTCTTCACTTGCATGAAGTTGGAGTGCAACCCAGAAGACATGAGTGACTTCACTTGCTATAGGTGAGAGTTTTTGGACTGTACTGTTGTGATCTAAAGCATCCACAAATATAAAATGATCAACTAAAGAAGAAGGGTACCAGTCTGGTAATGGCCTCCTGGCTATTCCATACACCTGAGACATTATTATTATTTGGTTTCTTTAGAGCTTCTGCCAAGCTTAATCCTACCATCCCCGTGACACCAACGATCAAGGCAACTGAAGCTGTATCAGAATTTTCCTTCTCCATCTTGCCTATTTCACCAATGGAAACTGCATGAAAACACACATCAATGGACATTAACGAAGACTATAGTTACAGGTAGTAAAATATTGAACAAAAAATTAAAGTATGAAGTGAAAATTTTAGATTTCTAACTTTTGGTGAGAAACACCTTGAGTGCTATAGCTATATAGCATATGAATTACGAAACAGAGCAGTTGCAGATCCTTTTGTGCGCTTATGTATAAATGGCCATATGTTTCCTATCCATTCATTTGTTTGGAATATCATGGATTCTATGCTGCATAGTAAAAGCATCTCCAACTATTCTCCATTTTGATGAAATACTTTCACCTCCAATCACACTCCATTTCCTGTGCCAATTTCCCCATTTCACTAGAGTTTTCGAATAAATTTGTGTGGATACTGTAGCTAAAAACGACATTTCTGCTTTTTTTAATTATTTTTTACAAATAAATCCTTTCACTTTTGCTAAATGTTTAATTTAGTCCAAATTATTAATTTTATTTTATATTTTGTAATTTCTTTAAACAATTTAGTCCAAATTACTATATATATATATATATATATATATATATATATATATATATATATATATATATATTTATATTTATAATTTCTGTTTGTTTTGGCAGTTGTTTTAGTTGGTTCATTTTCAGTTTTATGATTTTGTTTTTTTGGTTGTTTTTTCTGTTATTTTTGTTGTTTTGACAATTGTTTTTTGTTATTTTGGTTGGTTCATTTTCAGTGTTATGAGGTTATTTTTCTGTTACTTTTGGTTGTTTTTAGTTGTTTTGGTTGGTTTATTTTCAGTTTTATGAGATAATTTTTTTTTTGGAGGTTATTTTGGTAAAAAAATTGGTTGAAGCATAATAATGTCCAAATGTCTTTAATTTACTCTCTACAAAAGCTTTTTTTGCAAAGAGAAAGAAAGAGAAAGAAGGCAAGCAATTAAAAAAAAAAAAGAATTCTTATAACTCCTAGTTAACAGTCAAGAAAATTTAATAATATGTAGATGTGTGCATGCTTCACTTTACTATACTGATGATATTGAAGAAGAAGTAGAGTTAGCAAGACAATATGATTAAAAAAACCAAAAAAATAAAAGATTTATAGATAAAGAAAAAATGGAAAAGAGAGGAGGAGTAGAAGAAGAAGAAAATATGATTAAAAGAAAAAAATTAAAAGAGAGGAGAAGAAAAAAAACGAAAGATTTAATAGATAAAAAAAGGAAAAGAGAGGAGAAGAAGAAAAGAAGGAGTAAGACAATACGGTTAAAAATAATAAAAAGAGAGAAGAAGAAAAAAAATGAAAGATTTGCATGTAAATAAAAAAAAAGGAAAAGAGAGGAGAAGAAGAAGAAGAAAATATTTTTGAAAAAGGAAAAGATTTGTAGATAAAAGGAAAACTGTATTTTTAAAAAGAAAAAACTTGAAAAGAATATTTTTATAAAGAAAAAAGTCAATAGTATTTTTAAAAATATTTTCCTATTTTTAGTTTTTTTTTTTTTTTCATCTGAAGTTATTGGAGGGATGAGCACAATCACAGGGTGAACTTGAATTGTAGGTTGATATTTTGAGAGTGAATCCTAATTTAATTCACCAAGAAGAAGAAGAAGAAGAGGAGGGTACAAAGCAAATAAACACTGATTTTTAACAATTATATGCTGCATTTTAATTTTGTTATGAAACAGTGCATTTTGCTGTGGAAATTAAGATATATGACGTGGAAAATGCAGTCATAGGTTCGTCTGCTATGCAAGCATTACTTCACCGAATATTTGATCGGTGTTTTAAATTGCAAAAATTTACAAACTTATGTTTTAATCTACCAAAATAAAAATATTATGATTAAATTGCAAAAAACGTCAAAGGTCAAATTTTTTTTTTTTTACACATAACCCTTCTTGAAATAATAATATTATAATAACATTAATATCTTTATTACAAACATCAATCCTTTCTTCTTGTTGACATTGATAGTTGTTAAGCTATTAGGTTATCAACAACAACTACCAGTTAACAACTATCATCAACTGTTTAGCCAAATAAGCCTTTTGATTTTATTATTCTTACATTTCCCTCTTTCTAGTAGGCTTTAGATAAACCTTCAAAAGCTTATATCAAAAGTTGATATTCAGAAAGCAAAAATTCAGGTA
>CATIWK010280568.1:0-21707 GCA_949634005.1 Mallotus japonicus
TTATTTAATTATAATTTACAATAATATTTATTTAATTATGAACTATAAAAAAATTAATTATATACATTTAATTTTAATTTAAATGAAGTTATTTGTTATTAGTTATTTTTAATAAGGATAAAATAGTCTAAACAAAAAAAATACAAATCAGTTATCAGCTGGTTGGAAAAAACTCCAAAATAGAACTTTTCAAATCAGTAGTGAATAAAATCAGCTATCAGCTGCTGATTTTGGTGTTTTACCAAACACTTAAATTATAGCTGATTGAGGAAAAATCTCTATTAGCTACTCCAAAAAGCCAAACCAAATGCCCCATAAGTTCGGTTTTTCAACTCTCTAATTCTTCCATTTCAAATTAAGAGACATGATCATCTAAACTAGTCGTCAAAAAGAAAATACTTTCAAAAAGCAATAGCGGTAAGAACATGATAAGTAAACAAAAACATGATAGGTAAACAAAAGGCATAATACATACATGACTTTCTGTATTTGTCACTTTTCACCAGTTTGACACCTTAATTTATAGTTTTTCTATTTTGACATCTAAACTTGTAGTTTTGCTATTTTGACACCTGAACTTGGTTAAAATGTAATTTTGAAATCCCAGTCAGAACACATAGCACGGAATAGCGAATCAGCATGTGTCATATCATAAGGGTTTAACTGACCAAAAACTACAAGTAGAAGTGTCAAACTGACAAAAAGTGACAAGTACAGGGGGTGGTAGATGCATTATGTCATTATATTAGTACAAATTAGTGTATTTTAGTCAAGTTCAGGTGTTAAAATGACAAAACTATAAGTTAAGGTGTCAAACTGGTAAAAAGTGACAAGTACAGAGGATTATACATGCATTATACCTAAAAAAAAAAGTGGAAGAACATTGATTAGATAGTAGAAAAAGAAAGTCAGGTGGCACGCACACAACAAAATAAAAAGAAGAACAACTAAGACCAACAGGCGACAAGCGACCTTTTTTCATCAAAAAACCATGACCTCACCCACCGGTATTGGCGTCGCTCTCGGTTTCCTTGTTTTTTAGGTGGCAGGCACCCTTTAGCTTAACTCATTACCACTAATGACCATTTTTATGAGATTTTTACCATTTCCTATTTCCTAACCCCCACGTTTTCACAGTCGCTGGTTTTGGAGAAAACTACTGTTAAACCACTGCAACTTGTATATCCCATTTTATCCTTACGTTATTTCCTATGCTGGCTGGCTCCACCCTAGATTTTGGGAAATTTTATAGCTCTACATGTTCCTATATACTGCCGTATCAAATATCAAAAATTTTAGAAATATAATTTTTTAATATTGTATTAAATTTTAATTTTTTTTTACCATATTACCTTTTTATTTTATAAAACCATATCAGTAAAAAGATATTCGAGAATTTAAATACTTTTAACAGTAAAAATTTATATTTTATATAAGTAAATTATAATTATTTTTTAAAAGAAAATTATAAAATAAAAATAATTTACTTAAATATAAATAAAAATACATAATAAAGTTATATCTAGTACGAATATCAACCTTAAGAAATACATTTTAGTATGGTTTTTTATTGAATTAATATTTAATAGGTATTTTAATATGTAAATTCAAACTAATTAATTATATTTAACTGTAATTTAATTACATATTCAAATAATAATAATTATATATGATGGTTGTATTTTTTATTTTTATATAAAAATCAATTTTTTTTATCATTTGAAAAATAATAATAAGAACTTTTTTATAAATAACAAAAATGTGAATTCTTTACTTTATTTAGATTGGGATCTTCTTGAAAAAAATTATGGGCAACCAGGAAATCTCTGAGATTGATAATAGAGGGGCAAAAGAGTAAAAGCAAAAGGAGACGTATCTAGAAACGGGAGGCACACACCGTTTACGTGCAGCCAAAGAAGCACAGCAGCGACATTTTTTTTTTTTTTTTACCGACCTTTTCTCACTGTTTTGTTCTGGAATTAACCCCACACCAACCACTTTTCACATATAAACCCTCTCTTCCTCGTCCTCTTCTCCTGTCTTCTGTTCTCAAAAACCCTCCTTTTTCCTCCCCTTCTAATCTCTAAACAATCCTCTATTCCTCCACCATCCCTACCACTACCATGACTGCTTACAGAGGCAAATACGCCGGTAATCCTCCTTTTCCTTTTCATTTAGATCTCTCATTATCAAACTCCTTTTTCTTTTTTCTTGGATTTAGATGTGTCTGTGTTTGAGTTTCATGATTCGTTCGTTAATTTCTTTTTTTAGATCCATTTTCTCTGCGCTTCTTGTCTGATTTCTTTCGTTTTGTGTTTTCGTTCCGAATTTTATTATTATTATTATGTGATCTGATTTGATCTGAGCTGATCTGATTTGCATGTGACGTAGGTGTTTTGTTTTATCAGATCTATTATTTTGCGCTGATGTGATTTCTATTTCATTTTAATTTTGATCTCTACAATTGGATCCGTTTCTTTAATTGTGTATAGTTCACTGTGTTTAGATCGGTGATTAGTATCTTGGAATCTGATTATTAAACTCATTAGTGAAACTTTTTTGACTTAATCTTAGGATTAGTTAATCTTTTATAGTGTGTTTGGTTCAAATGAATTCCACAAAATTTTATGGAATTCATTTGTAAATCCAAGTGTGTATTTGGTTTAAATGTAAACTTTATAAAATTCATTTTCAATTCTAAGTTTTAAATTTTGTGGAATTGCTTAAAACAAAATCCATTATTATTGATGAAACGTGTTTGATTCAAATGAATTTGGAATTCATTTGCAAATGAATTATATTTAAAATTCATTTGGAAAATGAATTCCTTAATGTAATTGAACCAAACAAGGGTTAATTAATACCCTTATGATCACTTCTGTAAATCTGTAATTGCCAATAACGTATTGTTGCCTGCCTTAAGTGTCTTTGATAGTGACTGGATCAGGTTCTGAGATTTGATCACTTTCTTGCTTGTATAATTTTGTTGAATCCCATTAGGATTTAATTAGAACTTGATTTGAGGGTTTTTTTAATTCTAAAATGATTCTGGAACTAAAAATGAATTGGTATCTGATTACTTTTTTATCATTATCTTTTTCAGATGAGCTCATTGCCAATGCTGCATACATTGGCACCCCTGGTAAGGGTATCCTTGCTGCTGATGAATCCACTGGCACAATTGGAAAGCGTCTGTCTAGCATCAATGTTGAAAATATTGAGGAAAACAGACGAGCTCTCCGTGAGCTCCTCTTCACTGCCCCTGGTGCTCTCAAATACCTCAGTGGTGTTATTCTCTTTGAGGAAACTCTCTATCAAAAGACCAAGTCAGGTATATTCTTCATACATGATGATTTGATTAATGTGTGATTCTTTGATCAACACTTTTCCTGGATTTTAGCTTCTAATTTGGGTTTTAATTTTTGTGCAGGCAAGCCTTTCTCAGAGCTCTTGAAGGAGAACGGTGTTCTCCCTGGCATTAAGGTAGACAAGGGTACCGTTGAGGTTGCTGGAACCAATGGTGAGACTACAACTCAAGGTCTTGATGGGCTTGCCCAGCGTTGCCAGAAGTACTACGAAGCTGGTGCACGTTTTGCCAAGTGGCGTGCTGTGCTCAAGATTGGCCCCAATGAGCCATCTCAGCTTGCCATCAATTTGAATGCTGAGGGATTGGCTAGATATGCCATCATCTGCCAGGAGAATGGCTTGGTCCCTATTGTTGAGCCAGAAATCTTGGTTGATGGACCTCATGATATTCAGAAGTGTGCTGATGTCACTGAGCGTGTTCTTGCTGCCTGCTACAAGGCTCTCAATGACCACCATGTCTTGCTCGAGGGAACTCTTTTGAAGCCCAATATGGTTACCCCTGGATCAGATTCTCCCAAGGTTGCACCAGAGGTGATTGCTGAGTACACAGTCCGTGCCCTTCAACGCACTATGCCGGCTGCAGTTCCTGCTGTTGTGTTCCTGTCCGGTGGCCAAAGTGAGGAGGAGGCTACCCTCAACCTCAATGCCATGAACAAGCTAAAGACCAAGAAGCCATGGACCCTATCCTTTTCATTTGGACGTGCCCTCCAGGCAAGTACCCTCAAGGCTTGGGCTGGAAAGGAGGAGAATGTGCCAAAGGCTCAGAAAGCATTACTCATCAGGTGCAAGGCCAACTCAGAGGCAACTCTTGGAACTTACAAGGGTGATGCAACTCTCGGTGAGGGTGCCGCAGAGAGCCTCCATGTCAAGGACTACAAATACTGAGAAGCCTCCAAGTCATGTATTTTGATTTAGGACTTTTTTATTTTTATGTTTGCTGATCGGATTTAGTATGCAGTAGCATAATAAGAAAGCTTGAGGAATATTTTCTTTTCGGTTTGATGGATTTGGTCAGTTTTCCGATGAAGCTGTTACAATGTTTTTGCTTTTTTGTACCAGTTTAATGAAGTTTAATGATGTCTTTTGGTGCAAATAGGAAGGCATCTTTTCTCATGTTCTATTTGAGAACTCTAAATGCTTTGCTTGATTGGCCATTTTCTAAATACAGGGTTTTACAAATGACAAATGCTTATTTGGTTACCCTCAATGCTAATAGAAGTGTTTCCGTAATCACGTAAGTCCATAGCCGTGAATGTGTGCTTGCGTCAATGGTTAATCCATGGATGTGCACTGGTCTGGTTAATGCTAAGTTTTTGTTTGTGTCGACAGCTCGAATGGGCACAAGTACACGAATGTGCTGGACTGGTGAAGAAGCGGAACTGAACTTGGAAGAGAAATTAGAATCATTTTTGAAGTAAATGGTTTAATGAACAAGTAAATTGCAGTCTGTATTAACTTGTATTGCTATGCAATGTATCTGTATTAGCTTATGTTGCTGTATATCTGTATCTTTTTTGGATTCCTTATCCTTCAGAAATGAGAAACTCTCATTTATGACCCGAAAAAAAAATAATAATAATGAAAAAGAAACAATTAGCATTAAAATGTGGAAATAGATTTGGCAAAACATGGATAATGTGGGGTCCATTTGTATTATTGAGAGATAAGCCCATTGGACATTAGCTCTAGTGAAAACCTTCTTATTTCCAGTTAAAATGGGCTTCTAGTTAACCCAATCAAACAGCCCATCAACTCCATTATAAAAAAATTGGATAGAAAAGAGAAAAAATGGCCCATGCAGGTCTCGAACAAACAGCCCATCAACTCCATTATAAAAAAATTGGATAGAAAAGAGAAAAAATGGCCCATGCAGGTCTCGAACCTGCGACCTTCGCGTTATTAGCACGACGCTCTAACCAACTGAGCTAATAGGCCATATTTATAGTTGAAGTAGTTATTTTATATAAATTAATAATAAAATACTCACAAGTAGTTATTTTTTTTAATGTACCATTTAAATGTTAAATAATATTCATTTGAAATAATTTAGATTCTTTTATGAAATTCAACCAAATTAATGTTTATGTTAGCTAGCCATTCCAGGTGAAGCAAAATATAAATAGAGAAAGCCATATAATTGGCAATTTAGGAAAGTGTAGCAGCAACAGAATGGGAGTTTAATTTCCTTTGTTTTGTAGTTCAGCAATTATCTAGTCACATCAAAATTGCAATGGTATAACGTATATATTTATATCATCAAATGCAACCCATCATCATCTTCATCTCTTATCACCCATTAAATCAAAAGATGGGTTTGCTTCCATTTTCAACATTTTTCCATAATTGTCAAAGTAAAATCTTTTTCTTTAATCACTGCCAATAACCAAAACTGTCTCTAGGCATTGAGACAACCAAGTAAGCTGGCTTCAACCTTCAGCAAATAAAGCTGAAATAACAATAAAAAAAACAAATTGCATATATAAAGTTTAGGTGTGGTGATGGTGATTGTAATGTGTAGCCTTTGTTTTGGGTTCTCCTGATGGGAAGCTTCTTTACTCTTTCCCCTGTACGGAAAAGTCCTTTCATATATACATGTCTGTGACTGTAACAGGTTTCTTGTGGTGTTGGAATAGTGTGTCGTATGGTACCGTCATGTTTGTTATTGAAGAACAAGGTTCCTGAATCTCTCTTTTCTTGTCTACTTATTAGTTACAGTATATGAAGATAATTCAGCCTGTTTTGCAACCAATTTGTGCCTTGCTAAGGTCCCTCTCAAATTGAATTTCTGTAAATGGGATGCAAGATTTGTAAATTTCCATGGATTGCGACAAAACACTATTTGAATCTAGGGTTTAAGTGCCTCTCAAATTATAACTCTATATTCGCTCAAAAAAAAAAAATTATAACTCTATCTATTATTACTTTCCTTCAATTATTTAAGAGAGCGGATTTAAAAACTACTACGTATCTCATTATATAGAAAATAGAAAATTTACTAATAACCAATGAAATCAGCTAATAACAGTGACAGTTCTTTTTTAAACTATATCTCGAATTTGAGTCATGGTGTATATAGTCAAGTTAAATAATTTTTGAAAGATTTTTACCGTCCTTATAATCATATCCTCATTAAATTAAATTAGTTCAAAATTTAATAGACTTTAAATATCGGTCATTTAGAAAAAATAAAAAATTTAAAAGATGATAGGTTATACATTCTAAAAGTTTCGATTTAGTGTAATAAGCACACTTGATTGCATAATTTTTTTCCCACAATTTTTAGATACAGCAGAAGCATCTCGTTCTAGTAAAAAAAAAAAAATGTTAAAAGAAGTCTTAAGTTATCTGGTAATGTCATGTAAATGGCTTTAACATTTGTACACATTTTTTGTGCTTGAATGTCCATTGATAATTCTAAGCTTTTTAATTTCGTTAAAAAATATATTAGTTTATCAAATAAATTTAAATATTTAATCAATAAAATGAGAGTAGCTAAAAACTCTTTTTATTATAGAACATCTATTGGTTTAAGTGGTAAAAAATTTAAATTTCCCTAAATAAGTTCTTGGATTCAAGTTTTATATATGAAAAAAAACATATGCTGGATCTACCTAGCTAGAATTCTAAAATAGTTGAAATTTTGTAACTACCGAATACCGAAAATATTAAATAATAAAATAAAAACTCTAATATATTAAGAAACTAGTGAATCTTTTTTTTTTAGTGTGAACCACTAGTATTCAGAACTTACTAGATTCTAATTAATCCAGTCAACCCGGGCAGGATCATAAGGGTGACAAAAATCTCTCAATAACTAATTCAACATGATTGCATACAATAAAACTAATCAATCTTTAATTTTATTGTTTACCTCTGATTCCTAACATAGAAAATTAGGGTTCAAATAAAAAATCTAATTTTTTTTTTCTTTTCACTTATATAACAAAATTGAAAAACAAAATAAAAATGAAAAGCCTCATAATCTGGCTAAAGACGTAAGAATTGAGGGGACAAGTCATAGAAAAGCATTTAATCAACTCCAATTCTCTTTATTTGCAACCCCTTTTTTTTCAACATCAAGGAACCTTAATTAAATACTTTGAAACTATCAGAGAGGACTGCAATTCAGTACGTTTACTGATGTTATCAGGACAGGATTGATCAATAAAAGCTAATCTGTATTAACCATTACTGTCTTAATTAGTACATTTTCAGTGAAGTTTGTCCTCAAAAAAGTTACTATAATACTGTTACTAATTTCTGCCAATACAGACATTAGTTAATTAATACCTTGGGATTTTAAGTGCATATAAATTAAATAATAATTTTCATTCAATTTAGTACAAAAAAAAAAAAATCATTCAATTGAAAAACCCTAATCTTGATTCATCTTTTTTTTTTTTCAAAATCTTTTTGGTTGTGTACATGTTTATTCAGGATTATCATAGTACTGAAAGGTCATTTTTTACAAAAGGACAGTATCTTGGCTGTGGCTTTGGTATTTATTGCTTATGCTTTGCTCTTTATATGTAGTGTATTATAAACAGAAGAGCAGGGTACGAAACAGTGAGACGGGGACGACACAGCTCTACATTTATTCAGAACCAGTCAAGAAACAAGTAAAAGAGACTTGTATCACCTGCATTTTGTGTTCTTGAAATGTATGCTTATTATGTCTTGAATGGTGAACTTAATTAGTTGAGTTTTGATAATTCCATGAATGGAACATTTAAATTGAATACCCTTATAGAAAAATAAATATCATCAATTACATTTCACTCATAGCATAATATTATTAAGTTAGAATACACATCAGTGATCAATGGATATGATATTTATTTAAATAATTTTTTTGGCATTTGATATGTCCGGAATTTGGTAGTTATAGAGGTTCCGACTAATATAAAATTTAATTAGGGTGGACTAGAAGGTAAAACTCTTCCAATACTTATTTTCTTTACACTCATTTTTCTCAGGATAGCAGCTTGAATAGCAGCAACCACACCTCACTTCACATAGACAACAACTGATTTACTTTACTATTCAATTGCAATTCAGTGTTGGTCCAACAGGCAACGGCGGCAAAGTTGACAGTCTCTCTTCTTTTCTTTTTGATAATCGGCAGTGCAACTCACTTTGTTTCGATCTTTTTATGGTTGCTACTTTCTAATTTATCTTCTTGGGTTTAGTTTGTTGTTTCTGGTTTTGTTTGTTTGTTTTTCAGTTCTTTATGTTTTCTTTGTACATAAATTCCTACTAGTTATAGTTCTAAGGAGAGGTTTTTTCATCATGCGAAATCTTCCCAAGTGGCTTTTCCTCTCAATATTAATAAAAGCAACTTATCTTATTATCAAAAAAAAAAAAAAAAGACTTCAAATGCACATAATAATATATTTTGAAATAATTAATAATTAGAAAATCTGTAATTAAGATTTTTTTGGACAGAAAGACTTACTTCATGCACCAATATCCAGACAATTGTTGACTGGATATGGCCTATAAACATGCTTTATACACACACCCAACTACAAGCATTATATAAAGTAGAAATTTAATTTAGACTATATTACTCAGAATTGTACATATGAGTAGAAGTATAAATGAAGTGAAGCTGGCAGCAAATGAGGTTTCAACAACACTGCTATTGCATGCATTTAATTAGGAAATTTTAGCACAAAGGAGAACTTCAAAAATGTTGGGTAATTGAGAACCTACCACAACTAGCTAGCAATACATCATCTTCTCCTCATCCACCACCTCCTCCTCTCCTCGTGGAAGATTAAAAAACCCATTATTTTTACCTTAAAAATTCTCCATATAAATTCAAATAAGACCCATTAAACGATATGACACCAATCCCAATAGTAATATATATGTAAATCCTAAGTCAGCTCTTTCTCTTCTTCCCGCTTACAGACTGCAATCAGGTCCCATCCGTGTCAATTCTTGTACCCTCTTTAGCAAGTCAACTTCTTTACCTTCACACTATCATCATCATCATCATCATCAGCATCAGCAATCGCCATTGATCCTGCTTAGTAGACCAACTAAACAAACTGTCAGTAAGTTTTGTTTATGTCTTACTGGTTATTTTGATCTGCTTTACTAAGCTTCAACCCGTAATTCTCCCACAAGTTTTCTCCATCACTCATCAAGAAACGAAAGCAGCTATCGCTTACTGCACTTCCTGCATTACAGTTTGCTGGCGATGAACCTTCTTGCCCTTGTTCGTTAATCTCACAATAAGCTGCTGATCCTGGATTGTACATACACTGATCATTGCTTTGGAAACTATAACTTCCTCTTGAATTCTCTTTACGTTTCTTGTTATTACCTTCTTTAGTTTTCCTTTTATAGTTAATGTTGATGCTATCCCACTTCTCTTTGCACATTAAGGCACTTCTTTCATATCCAATACAAGCCATTTTTGCTGCTATTTCCTCCCATAAGGCCTCCTCTTCTTCAATGCACTCACTTTGGTTGAATCTTGATTCCATGCTGCCTCTCAATTGCATTAGTCTTGCAATTTCAGCATCTGGCCACCTGTGATGATCACTTTTGACATTATTGTACATTGTTTGATCACTTCCATTTTCATTCAGATTTTCGCTTCGGTTTCGAGTCATCTCAGTCCCCATTAGCTCTTCAGGTGATGAAGCATCGACTTGGTCTCTTCCTGATAATTTTTGCAAAGCTTCCATTAAAGCAGCATCACGAGCCTCGATCCAGGCTCGTTCTTTAGCCCAAAACTTGTGCTCTCTATCTATCCTGGCAGATTCTTGTTTCCTCCATTCTTCCTCTCTAAACATTCTTTCTTGTTCTTTTTGTTCAAGAGTCTTTGTCAATTTCTCCAACCATGCTTCTTGCTTCTCAATTAACTTTTTCATTTGCATATCGATGAAGTCTTTTATCTTCGTCTTCCAGCTCTTCCCATCTTTTCTCCTCCTCCTCTTTTCTGTCGATTCATTCTCCCCTAATGTAGCCATGCTTAAATCATTGTCTTCGGAAGAAGAAGTATCGAATTCGGAGGAGTTTGAGAGACTAAGACTATCACAAAGCTTTTGAGAATGATAAGCCTCTTGATTTGCTTGTGTAGAGGTGTTAGCCGCATTATGAAATCGAAGACTATTGCCGACAAATTGTGCATCTGGGATTGATGTAGAATTGCTTGTTTCTCCATATAGAGCTTCAAGTTGTCTAAAGAATCTATAATGCTTACCATCTTGTCTTCCTGCTTTACCTTCCTTTGTCTTCTTGTAATATTTGTACAAGTTCTCAAACTTCTCCCTGCATTTCTTGCCACTCCTTTGATAACCATGCTCCTCAGACATGATCCTATATGTTCAAAAAGTCAAAATAAAATGAAATTTAAAAAATAATAATAAAGAAAACACATGAAGTAAAGACAGATCAACAGTAACCCTAGATTGAACAGTGTAGTAGTACCCAAGAACCTTCATGTGATAATGATAGAACATTGTTACTAATTCCATGTAATCCCATGTTGTTTTCTTGATGGGTAATTGTAGCTAACTCAATGTAGTAGGAGACTATTCAAAATTTGTTAAACAAAGATACATAATTGCCTGATAGGGGTCTTGCCACAGTTGCCATTTGGTGAGATAATTAAACTATAGTAAATGGGCAGCGCTGAGCATGGCAAAAGGCTCAAAACTTGCACCAGAAAGAAGGGGTACAGATTTTCAAATGGAAAAGCTAGTCAGAAATGAAGCTATAATTTTTATTTTTATTTTTTTAAAAGAAAAAATTTCTTTTCAAATAGGACACTACATACATGAAGCAAAGAAGACGAAGAAAATAACACCTGAGTCTGTGACTGTACGTGCAGTCATTTTCTCTAGTCAAAACCTGTAAACGATTTTTCTGCTTCATACAAATTAAGTTTTTTATCAGGCAGAAAAAACACAACAAAGAGACCCTTCTTTTTCAATTAAAAAAAGAAAGCCATTGTTAACACTTTCCTTCATCATTACCATAGCACATGAGAACGAGAAGTAAAAAGAAAAATCAAGAAAATGCTTTTCAAGAAACAACACCAATGGCTGGTTCTGTTATAATCATTCTTTTGGTGGTAATTTAATCTTCCATATAAAGCACAGAATGGAGCAGAAGTTAGTAGTTAACAACAGAATTAACTAAGGAAAACTAGAAGCAAAAAAAGAATAAAAAGAAGAAAGTTGCCATCACTCAACCAATAAAAAGCAAAGAAAAATGAAGAAGAAGCAAGAAAACAAGAAATTAAGTTTAGAGTAAGATTGTATATGTACATATACCTAGAAACCTCATCCCATAAAGGACCCTTTTGATTAGCTTCCTTAAACTTAGAATCAAGACGAGATCTGATCTCAAGTAGTGTTAAAGTTTCTTGTCTAGGCCATCTTCCAGTACCACCATCACCACCAAAGGAACAGCCAGCTTCAGCTTCTAAACCACTTAGTGTAGCAGCAGAAACATTAGCAACAGTAGTGCTAGCACTATTAGCAGCAGTAACAGCAGCAGCAGCAGGAGATGGAACACAAGCAACAGCTGCAGTGGTAGAATCTAAGTGGAAGTCATGTAAACCCCCACCACCACCACCACCACCGGCACTACCACCGCCGCGAGGCATCAACATCATCATGTCATAGTGGTGGGTTTGTGGGGGTGGGTGAAGGTTCCTGTGGGAGGAAGAAAAGAGTTCAGGTGGCCCTGGTGGTGGTGGTGGATTAATTGAAGTGAAATGGTGATGATGATGATGAGCAGTAGGTCTACCACTGATGAATTGCCTGAGATCTATACTGTACTGATTATGGTGACTGTGATCTTCCATTTCCATTGATTCTTGAATTCAAGAAAATTAAAGAAAGACAAAGGAAAAGAAAGCTGAACTGAGCTGAGAGAGAAAAGAAAAGAAAAGAAAGGAAAGGCAAGAAAGAAGGTAGCGGCAGACTCGGATCGTGTCGTCCACGAAAAAGCTCGAATTTATGCACAGGACTCTGGTCCCATTGCCTGTTTTCAAGTGTAACTGTGCAAGTGTGTCTATGTGTTTCTATGTATAGTGTAACTACGTATTGATATTATTGTTGTGTATATATATAGCCCTAATCTTTCTCTCTATTTAACCTTGAGATTCATCAATAATCATTTATACAAATCCCAACTTAGTGGCATAACATCGTATTCAATTTTTACGGCAGGACATTTTTACAATGGGATGTTACCTGTTCGAGTCGCAATGTCAAATTTCTTCAAATTAGAAATATCAGTCACGAAATATTAACGAAAATTAATATCATACAAAATATGATATAAAAATATCTCATAACATAAAAAAAAATTATTTATACAGATTAATTAATTTAGCATACGCAAGTTTGTGGCATGGTACGTGGTTATTAACATTAGTGTTAATTCTGCAGAGGAAGCCAAAATTTTGGAATGTTATCATAGTACTTTTTCTCTTTTTTATTTTGACAAAACATATAGCAATTTCGTTCCAAATCACAACAAAATATACAAATTAGAAGTAAATGCGAGATGCTTGCTTCAAATTTGCAGATTAATGAAGATTCCAAAAAAAAAAAAAATGAGTTCTAATTAAATTTTTTCTTAAAGTACAATAATATATTATTTTTTTAATACTAAATAATGTATGCAATTAAATTAAATTAATTGTTGAAAAATATTTACTGTCTTTATAATCTTAATTAATTTTTTCAATTAAACTAAATTACTTAAAGTTCAAAAATTTTAAATATCTGTGATTAAAAAAAAATTCACTATTTGGTCTGATAAATATTAGAAAAAGGTTTCATGTAAAGATGATAAAACAATTATTTTTTAGGTTCGAATAATAAGAGTATTTCTAGTGCCAAATTTTGCATTATTAACCAAATGAAGTAATTATGCCTTTTCAACTAAATTTGAATTTCTTTTTTTTTTTCTCAAAAATCCAACCATATTGTGTCTAGAGGTCCAATTTAAAACTCTGTGTTCATATGTTTTTAATAAATCATGCAAATTATATTTTTAATTAAATAGTGATAGTGAAGTAAACCCTATAAGTCATGAACATTTCAAATTTAATGTTTATTTTTCAAGTTAAATTAAACAAACTGATTTATTTTTAAACAATTATCTACTTATATATATTCGGACCTTCATTTTTTTTTTTTTGTTTATGTTACTATGGGTATGTGGAATAGACAATATGATAACAAGTATAAGAAATTAACAAATTTCTCTTCAAGTAATAATGCTTTAGTTCACATTTATTGGAAATGCTTTTGCAATTGATTTTCAATATAAACGTTGATGTTAAGTGATGTAATACAAGTATAAATATTTTCTGTCACTCGGTTTTTCGTGTAATGACATTATACTTTAACAAAAAATCTGAACAATTAGAATTCGATCCCCTACTATATACTAATATTAATATTGTCTGTGAATATTTAATCTGTTGACCGAGCCTTCCATTATGGATATGACGGAATTTCATGTTTGAAACTCCATGTCTTCGTTATTATTCTCCTCTCCGTTGAATGTAAGTTCAATAAAATAATATACTAATATACGTACTAACCTACGTACACATGCACAATACGTATAATTGAATAAAAGTGGTGCTGCGGAGATGGGTTTAGATATAAAACGGTGGAACCATAATACATAAAACGGCGTTACATATGATAAGAGGATGATGGGTTTTTCCTTTCCATAATGAGCCGCTGAAGGTAATGAATGAGCAGACACGTGGTTCAAGGCAAGAAGACGAAATTTAGTACAGAAGTTTTTTGTATTGCTGACGAGTGTACAGTGCTTCTTAGTATCAAACCTTTTTGACCATCTACTTGCAACATTCAGTACTTGGCCGCACTTAGTACTATGCTAAACGGCTAGCCGTTTTTACATACGAGCATTAGGGTCCATGTAGCTTCCACTTGCTATTTCTGTGTTTTAATTTAGACATGTTCATTTCAACTCTAAAGTTTATTTAATATCGCTGGTAATGGTTTAAACTATATTTTAGATTAAAGTAGTGGTATATGCCATTGTGTTAAATTAATATTATTTTTGTGATTTTATTTGGGTTGTTCTAAATTAATTGGAGTTTAATCGATTTTGAATATCAGTAATTTAGATAAATATATATATTAAGGATGCCGATAGACGTCATGACTCGCGACGTCTGGAGTCCACTAAAAAACCAAATTTTTTAGGGTAATTTCAATATTGCTCTCAATAATAATTAATATTGATTTTTTTGGTTTTTATTTTTTTTGGAAATTTAATTTTTTAAATAATTTTATTTTTGAAATTTAAAACTTAAGGGCACTAGAGTGAACCCATCATGCAAAAATTTAAACACCTATAGTTTATATATATATATACTAGTAAACAACCACGTGTTTCACACGTGAATAAAAAATTTATTTGACTCATGATATATAGTAAATAAACAATTAAATATAGTATTATTATTATTATTATTATTAAATAAAAGTTTTAAATAATAACACTGTTATTTATTTATATAATAATTTGATATTAACTTCATATAATTATAATTCATTACAATTTTTATAAATATTTTATTTAAATAATTATATAATATTTTTGCAATATCTTTTATAATTAATTTTTCTCTAGTCTAGAATTGATTTTATATAAAAAAAAATATTATGGTCATAATTAATCATAAGATAACAAAAAATCATTACTTATTTTTAATAAAAATTTAAAAATAATAAAAGTTATATTTTATTTATATAGCATTTTAAATATTACAACCCCATTAAACTTATAATTTATTACAATTTTAATAATTTTTTATTTGAGATATGACACTTTATTTCTTCAATATTTTTAATATTAATACTTTGATTTACTCAAAAATTAATTTAATGTAATTTTTAAAGTTCAACTAATAATTAAATGATAAATATTAATTAATTTAATTTTAAATATTTTTTGTTAAATTTTATAAAAATATTTAAAAACGATAATTATACTACTTTTCTCACAGAAAATATACCTTCAAACAACTTATATGCTCTATTTGTTATTCATTAATTTTTAATTTAACAAAATATCTACTTTTAAAACAAATTATACACTTTTCCTATTTTCATAAAATTTTTTATTTTGATTTTAATTTTAATTATTTACTTATTAAATTTAATATAATATATCTAATTTGATTTATATTAGATAAAATATAAGTAGACCTAATTAAAATAGAATATATATATATATATATATATATATATATATAACAAAATTATCACTAAAATTTTAATTAATTTAATTTTGTTAGAGATAAAATAGAAATTAATATAATTAAAATAGGATACATACTTTCAATTAAATTAGAATTATATGTTAATTAATTTCATTTTTATCAGAGATAAAATAGAAGTTAACCTAATTAGAATAGGAAAATACTTTCAACTTCACACCTAAAAAAATAGAATTACATTTTAATTAATTTAATTTTGTTAGAGACAAAATAGAAGTTAATTTAATTACAATATGAAACATATATACTTTCAATTATATTAGAATTATGTTAACCTAATTAGAATAGACAATAAACTTTCAATTAAATTAGAATTTTTATTAGAGATAAAATAGAAGTTAACCTAATTAAAACAGAAAACATACTTTCAATTAAATTAGAATTATATTTTTGTTAATTTAATTTTTATTAGAGATAAAATAGAAGTTAACCTAATTAAAATAGGAAATAGATTTTCAATTAAATTAAAATTATATTTTAATTAATTTTATTTTATTTTTATTAGTAAATGATAAAATTATTAAATTTGTATATAATAATGAGCAAAAATTTTTTCGTAATTTTGCATTTACCCCTCCTTTTCGTATATTTATATATATTAGAGATATATACATGGATATAGAAGTTGGGTAAATGAACTAAGAGAAGAGCAAAGTAAAAGTTCGGAAGCAGCAGGAAGGGGAAAAAAAAGAAAAAAACCGATGACGAACCGTGGAAAGAAATCAGTGACAAGTAAAGAGACCAACAAGTCAGAATATTTGCCAGAAGAAGTGATATCAGAAATCTTGTGCAGATTGCCCGTGAAATCCATTTTGCAATGCAGCTGTGTTTGCAAGTTATGGTACTCTCTTATCAGAAAACCCAATTTTATCACTGCCCACCTTCAAAAAACAACCCTCTGCTCCTCAAATCCTAACACTAATCACTATTTTCTGTGTTATATTTCTGGCCGATATTCCTTGCGTCTTGACAATCAAGATTTTGTGGAGTACATGCAATCGTCAGCCCCCATAAGCTCCCCTTATACCTATTGCTTCGCGGGTTCATGCAATGGGGTGATTTGTTTCTTATATAAGGAGCATGCTGACAAGGTCTTCCTTTACAACCCGTCTATTAGAAAATCAATATCACTTCCTAAATTTGGTATTACGGTTGATTTTAATCACTCCAATTTTATTGGCTTCGGTTATGGTTCAAGATCCCATGATTATAAAGTGTTAAGAATCCTGAGCCCGAAATATATACATCGTGAGAACATTAGGGCTGAGCTTTACTCACTTAATTCGAATTCTTGGGAAGATATCACTCAAATTACTCCTAAACACATTGTTTGTGAATCTACCACTGCTGCTGTTGTGAATGGTTCATTGTATTGGATAGGTACCAAGAAAAACAATAAACATAGGAAATTAGTTATGGTCTTTGATGTGAATGATGAAGTTTTTCATGAGATTTCATTGCCAGAATGCATAGAAAGAGTTAACTCGTCATATTTATCTGTTTATCAATTGGGGGAATTGGAAATTGCAGTTGTTTATCAAGATGGTTATTATACTTACCAGTCCGATATATGGGTAATGAAAGAACACGGTGTTGTAGAATCGTGGGTGAAGTTAGCAACTGTGGGCAAACAATGGGGAGCATATTCAAGGGTGATGGGGTTTAGGAGTAATGGAGAAGTATTAATTAGATCTAAGCAAAGTTTATCTTCGCATGAGCTAAACAGCCAACGAGTCAAATATCTTATGGCTGTTCCTAGATTTAGTTTACCTGATTTCTATAGATATGTGGAGAGCCTAGTGTTACTTGACAAAGAAAATGATAGAGACACAAGTGATGCGAGTGGTTCAAGGGATGAAAGACTATCCTAAACATGCAGTTGATGCGCTTTAAGGTAACATTTCAGGCTTCTTCTGAAAATAATTTCTGGATAACAATGTTTCCATGCTTGTTAATGAATAAAGCACATTTCAGTTCTAATATCATTTGAACCTTGATTGTGTTTGAGTATTGGTTGATTTAACAACTTTTTGGTTCTTGTCATTAACGATTTTGACAGGCCTATTCACCTCTTTCTAATACTTCATTGGTTACAGAGCTTCTCTTTCAATAGCGAGCAAATGTTTGGCAGCAAAAGGAATTATTGGATCCCTTTTGATCTTCCTAGTTTCAAATTTATCACCTGATATTGACCGCATCAGATATGCATGCTTTGTGTCTGCACATTGAAAAAAACATGATGAGTTGTTGTGTTGCATGTATATTATTATTTCATTACTTTTATTAATGCTGTTTATTATGATTTAAGAATCACCTTGCTAGCAAGGTGAATTTAATTTAACTATTTATTGTTTTGGTATGGCATTTTCTTACTGGAACTAATGCAGCGGGAATCAAATACATTGTGTTAAATTGTTTAAATTGGTATGGTATTTCCCATCAGCTCTGAATTAATATTAAATTGGTATGCATTTGTGTTCAACTTTTTTTTTTTTTTTGCAAAATGATTACCAACTGATATTGACTGATGATATGGTTTCTGTTTCATTGCAGGATCATAAGGGGTTGTTTATTGCTTTGGTGCATTGTGAAAGCATTTGAAGCATGAAGAAGAATGTATGCAGCTGGGTCATAATGTCATTCTTTGTCAGCAACTATTTTTGCATTCCTGATATCAATAGTTCATTTTGCTAGAGTGGAATGTCTATGTACAAACAAATTAATATTAGAATTAAGATGCTACGGAGGGACGAAGATCTTGTTTATGATTAAATTGCAGGGTTAATGTTTGAAGTTATATAAAATTAGTAATTACAAGTTGTGAAATTGAGTATTAAATTTCATATGTTGAATGTGAGCTGAAGTTTGGCTTTTTCATATTTTCCTTTATGGTACTATTCTGTTTATAAGCTTCATGAAGTTGAAGTATATAACTTCCTGAAAACCAATAAAGAGTTGATTAAAAAAAAAATCTGATAGTTAATTCAAAAAGCAGAAAGTGAAAATGGAAAACTTAGTACGCTGAATTTGTAAGTGGGTTGATGAATGTTTTTGTCCTACAAAATTGCAGTTAGCTGAAGAGTGACATTTTATCTAATCCTGCCCATTCTTTTGATTTTAGAAAAGAAATTTCTCAGCTTCTGAAGCAACTTATTAGCTGCCCTGTCTGAAAAGAGAAATATGATTAAGAATATTGTCATGGCAGTGTACACCTAATACCTTCTAGTTCCAAAGCTTAAAGCAGAGGTCACACAAAAAGATTGTTGTGAGTTGTATAAAAGGAGCATAACAGTTACAAAATCTTGCTGTATTTCTATATACAGATTAAAATATTACTTGTAATCCATGTGGGATTTGAAAACATGATAATCAAGGTCTAGCTAGCTATTAAAAAACATTTGCCATAATTAACAAAGGGAACAGTTTTAATCCAACCTGATATTAAGAAATAATATAAAAAATTTATCAACGCTAAATGGAAAACAGATAATAATGAATTAGGTAGCCAAATTTCACAAAACAAACATCACTACCCCGATGGTGCTCAAGGTGAAGTGTGGATTCGCTTCCTGAATATTATCAGCAAGTGTACGTCCATCCTCTAGTAGCTTCCCTGCATACATAAACATCTGCTTATCAGGTGGAATGCCCTCTTTGTCTTGAATCTTTGCCTTCAAATCAGAAATTGTATCAGAGCTCTCCATGTCAAGAGTAACGGTCTTGCCTCTCAATGTCTTCACAATAATCTGCATTCCACTGCGAAGGGTACTATCCTTTTCGATGTTATAATCAACCATTGTCCTACTATCCTCGAGCTGCTTCCCAGCAAAGATCAATCGCTGCTGGTCAGGTAGGATTTCTTCCTTATCTTGAATCTTTGCTTTGACATTGTCAATTGTATCCGAGCTTTCAACTTCAAGGGTAATATTCTTGCCAATAAGAGTATTGACAAAGATTTGCATACCTCCTCTCAAACGGAGTGTGACACTTGCAT
Organism: Mallotus japonicus; assembly: GCA_949634005.1. Classification (NCBI taxonomy): domain Eukaryota; kingdom Viridiplantae; phylum Streptophyta; class Magnoliopsida; order Malpighiales; family Euphorbiaceae; genus Mallotus; species Mallotus japonicus. The sequence goes on from CATIWK010280568.1 coordinate 19,662, forward strand.
TCTCACAACATTCATGTGCATAGCATTTTGATTCATAAGTATTAATTAAATTAATTAGAGGGCTATAACTAGTATATAAAAATAAAGGAGGGTTAAATGAGAATTGATATTAATTATTTGGCTTAAAATGGTATTTTAGGAACCAAAAAAAAAAATAAGGAGACTTTAGAATTAAAAAAAAAAAACAATTCTGCAAAGAAAAAAAAAACAATTCTGCAAAGAAGGAAGAAAAAAACGTGGAAGAAGAGAAGAAAAACCTAATTCCCAAATCCATTTTTCCTTCAATTTCAATTAAAAATCCAACACCCAACTCAAATTAACATAAAGAAACCTTAAATTATCTTGTCCTTTGATGATTGAAGCTTGAATTTAGAGGAGAGGAGAACTAGAGCTAGCTGAATTCAAGAAGAATTCAGCCATGTTTTAGATAAAATAAGGTAATTAAAAAGCAATCTTCTTTATTTTTGAGAAATCAAGCATATGCATATGATTTATGTTTTGTGTTTATAGCTAAACCCTTGATTTCAAGTATGGTGAAATTGATTTGAGTAAATTGTATGATTTGAGTAGAGAATAGTTATGTATATGGCTGATTTTAAGAGTATTGAATTTATGGGTATTAATTAGACATGAAAAATGAAGATTTAAGATGTTGGTAATTCTGTAGAACTCTGTTTTGTGATGTGCAGGGATGATTCAATTTTTCAGTAGTTTCAGACCCTTAACTCTGTCATTTTGATCCCATTTTTGGTATAGAAACACTTTTATATGTTGTTTATCTTGTGTTAAAATTTCACGATGAAATAAATTCGTTTGGTTGGGCAATGAAATTGATTTCCGAGGCTGCTGCAGTAGATAATTCTGCAGAGTCTGGTTCTGAAATTCGAGTATTTGAGACCTTTAAACTTGGTGTTTTGACCTGATTTTTGGTATTCATATACTTCAATATATTTACCATATACCTGAAAATTTTCATGTCAAAATTCAGTCATTAAGTCAGTCAACTAATTTAAATATTTAGGCTGCTGTATTAGACAGAATTTTGTAAATTGTGTGATTTGCTTGAGTTGCATAACTTACATCATAAAGCATGGCATATGCACTTCATGATCATTTTTACATTTAGGTTTTGTTTGTAGTTTTAAGGTTATGATATTTGGTATTAGGAGATGATAGAGTAAGGCGTGATACCTCGGAGAGATCAAATCGGGGAGGGTCAAGCGTGTAGTACTCTTCAAGAATTTTCTTATTTTTGTGTCTTAATTTTGCTTTGACAAGGTGAGTAGATCATTAATTAATAATGCCATGTTACAAATCTATTTTAAATATATGTATACATATGAATATATGTTTTCTCTAAAGTTTGGTTTATTGTTAAAGATGATATGAATTTTATGAATGAGTTTTTTTATTATTAAAGATGATATGATTTCTATGAATGAGTTTTGATCCTATCTTGTGAGATATTTTATGAATGCTATTTTGCTACTAAATAATGAGAATATGTGTTATATTTTTATAAAGATTACTGAATAGAAAGTGTATTGCTTAATGATTACTGAATATGTGTTATATATGTATTGCTTAATGATTATGATATGCACTCATGTCATGGTTGATATACGAGATCTCTACACGCGTGTATGACATGAACATTTCGAGGAAGTAACATATTGGATGGGTTACCACCTAAATGTCTTTGATCACTTAGGGGGAGTAACATATTGGATGGGTTACCACCTAAGTGTGTTTACTGCTCTTAGGGGACTAACATATTGGATGAGTTAGCACTAAAGAGCTTAAAATGTAAATTATGACTTGAAGTGTGTTCTACACGCGTGTATGACATGTTGAGAGTAACGTATTGGCTGGGTTACCACCTAAATATCTTTGATCACTTAAGGGAGTAACATATTGGATGGGTTACCACCTAAGTGTGTTTAATGCTCTTAGGGGACTAACATATTGGATGGGTTAGCACTAAAGAGCTTAAAATATTAATTATGACTTGAGTGTGTACTAAATCTATTGATTTTCATGATGAAT
>CATIWK010280638.1:0-10924 GCA_949634005.1 Mallotus japonicus
ACTTCACAATTTTTATTATTTTCTATTCAACTTTTAAATTTTATTTTGAACCATTTTCACCTTTCAATTTGCACTTTTTAATTCTATTTAACTCATACAATATCAAAACGAATAAAAATTTAATTTAAAATGATTTTAAACACATAAAAAAGCTAAAGTTGGCTTCAAAACAATATAAACAGAATTAAAAACTAATATCAGAAAGTTAAAAAAAATTATTTTAATCATATCCTCTCTTTTATTAAACATTATTTCAGTTTATATAAGTTTTTCTGGTGTTCATATCAATATTAATTTATAAAATACTTCAATTTTATGTATTATAGGGATTAGATAGGTTTAAAATAAAAGTTTAAAAGTTAAATAGAACATAATACAGTTGAACAGTGTTGCAAGCTAATTGAGTAAAGGGTGAAACTATGCATTTGGCAAAAAAAAAAAAAGTTTGATGATGTTAAACGTGGATTTTCTTTAGCAGTCATGCCTTAGAATTCAAAAATAAGATGTGATTCCTCTTGTCTTGTATAGGTAGAATCCAAGTCAAAAGGTTGATTATGATTTGAGGTTATCATTTTCTTATTAGTTAAGTTTTAATTACCTTCATATTAAAATCTTAATATAATTTTAGAAAAATATTGTAAATAAAAAAATACCATAAAAAATATTTAAATTTAAAAATTTTTCCTAAAATATTTTCATATGAATTATTGTACTAAAAATAATAAAAAATATCTATAGATCTTCCTAGAATGTGAAAATTGATGCTCCTATTTTTTAAATTGTATTTACACATACTTTAATTGGTTCATTTAAGAGCGCATAATTATTTTACTTTAACATATTTTGCTTCCTCTCTTATATTATTGAATTATTTAAAGGCAATCTCAGTTATTTTTGTAATGTTTAAATACAAAAATTGACATTTATTCTTTTAGTACATAGTTAATTTGGCAGGTTTTTCTATTAAAAATATTATTGATTTTTCTACATAACTTTTTTTTTTGTCATATAAATTTTGAAAGTTGTTATTTTTATCTTGCCGACTGCAAAAATTTCAAATTTAATTACATGTTGAAGTTTTTAAATTTTTAAGCCTTTGAAATTAATTAAATTTTAATTGTATAAAGTTTTGGAACATATTTTGTTTATTTTTAAATATTTTTATCATTTAATTTGCATAAAACAATAAGAATCAACTAATTTATTGTATATAATATTAAAAAAATTTAACCATATCAATAATTTTGGCTATTAAATAAATTATAATTTTTCATATTTACATTTTTTCTCTAGTTTTATATCTCAATTGATTAGTAATTTTATATATATTTTTAAACATTATTTTCTTCTACAATTTAGGCAGAGAAAATTTCTGCTATTCAAGACGTGTAAAAACTATATATATATATATACCATATAAAATAACAATGTAAAATGGTGTATATATGAAAGCCAATCAAATATAAATAAAATAAATATAAAATTTTTTATCTAATAAATAAAAGAAATTTTTTTATGAGAATTTTTCTAATAGCAAAAAAAATTATAAGTCAACCCTATCTAAATTATTGCATTTCAAGATTTATTTTTCATATTTAAAGAATAAATTTAAGAATAATATTTTAAAAATTCTAAATATATATGAGGATATATTTGTTGCTTAGTAAAATTTTTACAAATTAAAAATATTGTATTATCCTCAAAAATAGAAATAAAATCTCTAATATATCATTTTGTGCCGGCACAAATTGTGCCATTTAACATTACTTTTTTTTTTCGATTCTCAAAAAAAAAAAAATATTACTCTTTTTTTTCAATTAATAAAATTAAATAATTTAAATATCAATAAACCAAATTAAATAAAAATCAAATTTATAAATTGATATTAATCAAAATTTAAATTTTGCATTGGATAATATATTTAAAAAATATTATTTATGTCACCCTTTAACTGACATATTCACTTGGTCTGCTCGGTCAATGTTTAGCTATTTTTTTGATGGACCGATTTAAGTAACTAAACCGAACCATAGAAAATTAAAATGAACCAAAACAAATAAGAAATCAAACCGACCAAACATACCAAATTTTTACAAATATTGATTATTTTAATCTTTTTATATTAAATTATTATACTATTTAAAAAATAAAAATATAATTTCAATATAGTAATTTCGATTAATAGAACTTTTTAGCATAGAGTCGAACTAAACCAAAATTTCAATTCAATTCTGTTCGGTTCATAAACTTTGAAAATATAAAGTAACAAAACCTAACTGAACCAAGTTGATTCTGTTCATTTGGAATCCTTTTGCAAAGTAGGAGTAGGAGAGGGTATATTCTATCATTTATGAGAATGAGATACCATACTATTAGATGTAGAATATCACACAAATATGTACTATTAAACAATCCAAATTTTTTTTGAATAAAAATTAATCCAAAATTTAATTTTAGTAATATTCTGAAATTTCGAGATTTTTTAAGAGTTTCAATTCAAGTTGAACTAATTGATGTAGACCTCATTAGCTGTAAATTTTATGAGTGTATTTTAATTTAAATTAAATTGAAGGATGAGTTGAGTGAGAAGGAAAATTATGGCAATGGATTTGTTTTCCATGTACGGTCCTTGTAAACAAGAGGGCTCTTTCAAGTTGCCTATAAAGTATGCAAAACCCTCCTACCTTTATTTTTAAATTGGCATGTAGTGATCAAATGTTGACATTTTTTAAAATTGACCTTTTTGATATTTTGGAACACAAATAGTCCTTAAACTTTTTTGCTTATAATTATATCCTTAGATAGCTCTTTTAGGCTTTAGTTCCTATCCTATTGCAGGCCATATATTCCACAATCTAATAATATTTGATGTATCTGCCTGAAATTTCTAGTACTTTATTTATACAATTTTTCAACTATTATGTCATTTTAGAGATTAATTTTTCTTTAATATTTCAACTTTTATATTCGTTCGTTTCTTTATTTTCATTTTTTCTACGCTTATTATATGCCATAAATTTGGTGATTCATTTTTACTTACAATTTTCTTCACAGTTTCATATAAATTATTTTTTCAATATTACTTCTTTTTAAGGTTACTATTTTTCCTTTATTTTATACTTAAAATTTCTAATTGTTTAATATTGTTGGTAATATGAGAAGGCATGAATATTATTAAGTTAATTTCATTAATTTTATCTTCAACAGTAATTAAAAAGAAAGAAAATAGATTGGTTGAATTTATTTTCATTCTATATTTTTTTCACATTTTAACGTAACAGAAGCTTATAAAATTAGGAAATAAATATCAAAATCTGTTAATTCGCGTACGGATACCAGAAATCAATCTTCTAAAACTTGTTGAATTTAGGATTACCAAGAATCAGACATCAAATTCGTTGATTCAAAGAGAATACCGAAATTTAGAAATTAAAGTTTTTTTTTTTTAATTTAATAAAAAACTGTCTCTCAAAAACAGAACAAAACATACTTATATCGTTTGACAATTGAAACCCTAAAAAAAAAAAAGGCCGAAATAAAGTTTAATAAAAGGCCCACAAAGAAAATAATAGCAAAAATATTCAAAGTCTCCAAAACAATTTCAAACGCTTGAATTTGGGTCTGAAACTGGCAGCGATGGCAAAGCCTAGTTGTGAGTGCAAATCTTTAGACAGACTTCAATTTGATATATTATGGACCCCGTAACTCATCCCGAGTTAAAAGCTATGGCCCTTCAAAATCGGTCTGTGCTTGAACTCCTATCCAATTGTTGTAAATACTTGAAATTCTGCTCATTCACACATGTGCCCGTATCACATTTTTATAGTATTTGATATATATAAATTATTGGACCAAATACAAACCTAGTCCCCTGTATTTGTAGTGAAAATGTCATTGGTTCCCTATACTTAAGGTTTGATCTTATAAACACCTCAATTTGTAAAATTTGACCTTATGGACACTTGAACTTGTAAATTTTTTATTCTTTAAACACCTTTGTCTTTTGCTCCACTCTCCTTAACTAAAAAATATATATATATATATATATATATTCTTTTGATTGTCATTATTCTTATAAATTATCATTTTAATTCTCTCATTTTTTTTAACATTCTTTTATTATTTTAAGACATAACTATTATTAATATTATTAATGTATTTACACTTATAAATTCTGACTATATTGAAATTAGAATGAAAAATATAATTTTAATTTTTTAATATTTAGATATTTAATTGTAAAATTAAAAATATTTTATTTACATGCACAGACTTTAATAATGTATACTTAAAAGTAAAATAAAAACTTATATCCTTGTAAATAATTTTATTGATTATTTAGTTCATTTTTAAAATTTTTTAATTTAAAGTATAAAGTTTATAATATTTATAAATATAACGTGGTCTTTAAATATTGTTAATTTTATTTTTTATTTGTATTTATAATTTAAAAATTATTAATAAATAAAATTTATTAGATTATAAATAGTTTAATATGAGATATACCAGTTCTACACAAGTAAATAACAAAATAAATCATTATTCGGTCAAATGATAGATGAAAATATGATTTATATGATTTACATGATCTATAACTTTATGAATATCAAAATATTTTAAAATTTTTTGGAGTTATTGATTGTTACTTAGAATAAAATATTTATGAATAAAAATTATAAATTAATAATTATTATTTTTAGGTTATTAACTTAATTAAGAGAAATTACAAATTTAAAAGTATTTTTATTCATAGTAATTAATTAAATTTGAGTTATAAATTGTCAATATAACTCACTTATTTTAATTAAAATTTAAAAATATTTTTTTTATATGTATAGTTTTGAATAATGTCGATTTAATATTAAAATAAAATTTACATTTACATAATCAACTTTTGTCAATTATTTTATTATTAATTTTAAATTTTTACAATTTACAATGTAGAATTCATAATAATTTATAAGTTTATTATTATTGTAATATGAATTTTTTTATGATTTTATAAATATTAAAATATTTTTAAATTTTTGTTTAAGTTATTTTAATTTAATTTTAAAATAAATTATTTTTGTAAAAATTTTGTAAATAATATTTTTATTATTTTAGTAGATTATAAAGTTAATTGAATTAGAAAATATATGTTTAAATAATTTTTTTTGTGTACTATAATCAATTTGACCCTATTTGAACTTTAAATTTAAATTCAAGGACTAAAAAGAAATTTATCAACAAAAGGCAAATTGAGCCAAAATCTCATCTAGAGCGCATGTCATCATTGTCAATACGAAGGCGTCTACAATGTCAAATTTTATAAGTTGCGGTATTTATAAGGTCAAATCTTAAGTATAAGGAGTCAAATGAGTTTTTCACTATAAGTTCAGGGGCTAAGTATGTATTTGGCCTAAATTATTGCATCAAACATTTCAATTATTTGTCCATCTCTTCATATTATAGAGTCATTTTTCAGTACAAATATGTGTATCAATACAAATGAAATTATAACTATTAGATTAGTGCTTATTTAATAATAGCTATTGATACAGATTATGAGTATTGATACACAAGGATAATCAATTGTTGTAATTAAATAAAAAGTAATCGAATAGTTCTAATTTTGTTTGTATAGATACAAACATTTATACTGTAGAAAGAGGTAATATTATAAAAGAGCCTTTTATGTTCTCGAGAGCTCTCGGACCTTTCTGCTCCTGCTTGCACCTTCACTTAGATCTGTTCCTTTTGGGTCATTCTTGGCCAATTTTTGGCCAAAAATCACCCAAATACCTTTTTATATATATGGTTTTGTTCATATTTTTAGTAGATATGTAGTTTTTTGTTCATATTTTGGTCTAGGTTTGTCCCCTCATTCCTATGAATGAATCTATGGATTCATTTCATATTTTGCTTAACCATCTCTAGTACGAACCTACTTTATTTCTTGAAGTTGGTGTTCAGAGTGCATGAGCTTGCTTGCTGTCTCTTCTCCCAGTTGCAAGGTAGTTTAGAGAGTGCTTAAATAGCTCTTTTAGCTATTTGAGGAATTGCTTCCTCCTCTCTCTTTTTCTAAGAATCTTCAATGGTGTTTTCGGCTACCTTCCTTGGTTTTGTAGGCAGCAACAATGCTTACTTCGATTCGGATTCAGCCTGATAATTTCAGAGGCTCAAGCAACAAGGCAGAAGAAGATGAAGCCGAAGAAGATGAAGTTGAAGATGTCTTTCTTTGTTTTTGCTTGTATTGGATTTCTTTAATTTTTGGGCTGTTTTTTTCTCTTGATGTATTGGGTTTAGCCCATTAGAAACTCATGTACTCTTTTTTTTTTTAATGAAATCCATATTGACCAAAAAAAATATATTATAAAAGAGGAGAAGAAGGAATTTTAAGTTATTTTTTCAAGATGCAGCACAAGACAGTCATGCTATTATGGGCTAATAGCTTAAATGATAGAAACCCTTATATTATTTTTAAAATATATAAAAGATAAAGGGGCTTATTTAATCAAGACTTTTAAATACTTTGATAGATTTTAAAAGTTATGGGTATTCAATTCTAATTTTTAAAGATTCTTTAAAAGTTAGGGGTTTATTCAATAATGACTTTTATAAACTTAAAAAAAGTCTATAAAAGTTAAGGGATATTTAATTGACTTTTAAATAGTTAATAAAAGTAAACTCATATTCAAAAAGTCATGGATTTTTATAAACAATGGAATTTTGTGGAGTTTAAATGATTTTTCTTATTTATATCAACATATAAAAAGTCATTCATCCTGCCTCAAGAATTTGAATGACTTTCAAATATGATGCTCTATCAAGGAGTAATTTACTTATTGCTATATCAATTTATTTTCACTTTTTTTATATATATTTTTTATTTTTGTTTATCATGTTTTTTATTATATATATGTTAGGTAAATATTTTTTGGTGGATTATGGGAAAATCTATTAGCTGAAAAAACTCTTTGATATGTTTTTTTATTTGAAATTAATAAAATAAATATCTTAATTATTTTTAAAAAAAATAATTAAAGACATCCACTTTTAATAATTATTTTAAAAATTTTATTTTTATTATATGATAAAAATTAATTTATGAGGTCCAAATATGTATATTAAAATCAATAAAAGTTGTCTAATGTCAATAAAAGTCATAAAAAGTCTTTCAAAATAAAGTCTATAAAAGTCATTAAAAAGTCTATAAACTCTACAAAAGTCATTCACTTAAAAAAGTTTATAAATGTCTTTAAAAGTACTAATTGAATACACCCCAAATTCTATATATGTTTATCACCATCTCCATTATACATGTCATGTCATTATTCTCAAACCTGTTCTACGAGGAATACTTTGCACTGTGCTATTGCTGCTCGTACGCATGTATATGGCCAGAGAGAAGTAAGGTATGATCTAGACTTCACTTGCAGAATTAAACGAACTAGTTCCTGATGCATCTCTATTTATGCTTCTGTTTGAGGCTCTCTCCACCCGCCTCCTCTTTGACCCGCTTTTCACATCCTTTTCCTTTTCGTCAACAAATGAAAGAAATGTCCGAAGATGTGCTGAAGGTGAGCTTTGTCGTGAAGATCCAGGTTCCTGAGGATAATGCTTGGAAAACTTCCTGACAATCCGTATTACATATAGAAAGAGGGACAGAAAGCACGCCAAGCCACATAGTATAAAAAGACCCCAGAAACTTTTCAGATGAAGCCTTTCTGCATCTTCTATTGCACCTTCTAATCTACAAGCACTTCTTTGAAGCCACTTGTCGTGCATTCTTTGCAGTTCTCCACCTTCTGATAGTTTCAGGATAGCAGTTGACATGTCAGCTGACAATGGTGAATCTCTTGGAAATGCCTAAGAAATGGGGAACATATATATATAATTACCAACTTTAAGAATCAGGATATAGCATAAGAAAAATTTATATAGAGGAAGCAAGAGTTGGATTGACATACAAAACCCCAGCCATTTTTGCTGAATTCCTGACCAACAATGCTGAATTCACATCTAGAGGAAAGAAAGAGTTGTGCATATGCTTTTTCATCGATCACTGCAGCAACACCACCTCTTTTAGGGCCATCTTTCAATGCTTTAGCGAAATCCTGTGGAGTCTCGAGAGCAACAAGTCTAGACTTCTCTATTTGATATTCGTTTATTAGGTAACTCCCAGCAAATGAACCTTGCGGATAGCCAATAGGCTCTTTGCTTTTTATCAAACTTTGGATCCCTTTAATCGGTGAAGAAAGCTGCTCCACTGTGAGAATTGAGGTCAAACTCGCAGTGTAGCTTGAAGTCAGAATAAGAACCACAAATAACCAGATAATTAGCACCAGACGACCTAGCGAGCTCCTGGGACTTTCTTCTGCATATATTAATCAGAACTCACAATCAGAATTCAAGGAGTTGCTCCTGGTGCCTGTGACAACTAGTAAACAATTACTAGTCTAAACCATATCACACTTACTATGGGCAAAAAACAATGTAGAAAGGCTAAACCTGCAGAAAATATGCACAGGACAGGATGTTATCCATATATTGGAGACTGAAATGAAGAACTAATTAATCATCATACAAGAATAGTTACTTCTTAATTACTCACCAGAGAATAGTTACAATTTGTCTTCTAGGAGGGCCTCGGAAATCATCATTGATCCTGTGCTCCAAAATCCAAACTGCCACTCCCATTATAAGGAAGAAAACAGCTGTAACGGACCACATCATCGGAGTGAAAGGTCTCAAGAATGCCCAAGCACTAGAGTTTAACTTCCTGATTGGAGCAACTATAACTAGACCGGACTCCATATATGGCTGTGTGAAATCCACCATCTTTGTTCTCTCTGTGGTGATGGAAATGTCACCTACCACAGCATCAAATACCTACAATATTAAGCAACAAAAAATATCAGCAAAGAACGTAAACAACTCAATACCAAAGTTCCCAAGAGAACTCGTGCTCGTGCTCATATGTATATGCGTATACTCACGCCCGCTGCCATCAATTCTAGAAGTTTAGTGCCATCTGGGTTGTTATGACCATTCCCAAATGCTATGAATTCATATGGCACAGCATAAGGCAATAAGTTCAAAGCAGCAGTAAACACATCAATACAGTATCCAGTAAATAAGTTTGTGCCTTCTATTGAGATGATTTCACGATAATAGAGTCGTCTTGGGACTCCAATTCTCAAATGCTTCCCATTGTTAGGGAAAACCCATCCACGAGGCTTCACTACTGTTTGTCCTGGCCATATTACATCATAGAGCTGTTGAGCTGAACTTGAATGGTTAAGCGGCTTTGTATAAAGCTCCTCTGGAGGCTCTATAGATAGGCCAGTATAATTAGACCAATAACCGATCCTCCTAGGCCCTACGCCAATCACACTGATCACTTCATATGAAGGGTGAATGAGATTCCTGTCTAAGAACTTGATTGTCCCTGTCAAACCACTGAAATTAACCTGTAAAATTCTCTGAAGCAATGAACTACCTCCATCGAATATTTTTAAGGCATCAATGTGCAGGTTCCCCTTCTGCGATTTGGATAATCTCGGGTCATTTGAAAATGAAATGCTTCCCCCATGATTTAAAAGTGCATCAATTGCATGAGCAAGCAGCCAGACAGTATCATAGGCATACAAACCATAAACATTTAGCCCAAAGGTGCCGTCACCTGCCTTTCTGCTTCTCATTGTGCTCCATCCTGAAACAAATTTTCTTTTCTGTTGTGAATCTGGCGTGTACATTCGCAACGTAAGAACTCCTTGAATGTCATCAATTGCTTCTAAAGGGTTCGGAGAGTAAGTGTCTAGAATAGTGGAAAGCCAGTCAGTGACTATCCACGCATAACCAGCTCCCATCATTTCAAGATACTGAGCCACTTGAAGAACTTGTAAGCCCCAACTCGGATAAGCAAGAAGAACAAGAATTCTGGACTCCATCAGGGCCACCTTTACTAACACATTCGTGATCTCATCCCGGTTCACATTAGTGGTCAAAGCAGCTTTATAGGAGATTTTACAACGTCTCTCTGCTAGCTTGTCTCCTAATGCTGCAATTCCATTTCTTCCATGATCATCATCAACATAAATTGCGATTACTGTCCTCCATCCGTAGTAGTACACCATCTCTGCAATTGCAGCCATCTGAAACGTATCGCTTTGTGTTGTCCTGACAAAGAATGGATTCTGAAGTGAAGAGAGCGTTGGATCTGTTACTGCAAATGATAATAGAGGCACTTGAAGCTCATTGGCAACATGGGATATGAGATGGGTTGTGACTGAAAATTGAGGGCCAACTACAGCCACTACCTCATTCCCCAACAAGGTTAAACCTGTTGTAAACATGAAGTTGACAAATCAGAAATCATAGAGCACAGGAAACTCAAACATTTGCTGATATAAATGACATTGCAATCGGGAATTCAAGAAAATGATACAATTTCTTGCCAATTATTAAGATTACCTTGAAGCATGCCTAAATATCCACTGTAATTTGTATCCTGCATAATAAGATGCAGCTTAGTTGCTCCAAGAACAGATTGGTCCCTATTCACATCTTCAACTGCAGCTTGAATTGCAACTTTTGCAACCTTGCCAATAATGGAATCAAAAGATAAAAGAGCTCCAATTTTCACAACTTTGGGTCTTGTACCATAATTGTTGCTAGTAGCATTAGAAGAGAACCCGTTACAGGAAACCACTAAAAGCAGAAGCAGAGCTCTACATATAGCATATGGGCTAATCACAAACACCATAGTCGCAGTACTTTAGCAGAGGAAGATAGCAAACAACCTTTCACTCTAAAACAAGAAGTCAAGAATCTTGGCTACGAGTCAAGTGTAAATTATATAATCAGAGGATCAAATGAACTTAGAAAAAGAAATTGTGAGGAGACAGTGAGTGAGATACTGCTCAGATATATGCTTTTT
>CATIWK010280730.1:0-13437 GCA_949634005.1 Mallotus japonicus
GATACGTGATTTTGATTCACCGAGGTAAGGCCTTCGATCTCCTTGGCATGCTACTCCTTCAGTCGAGTGGTTTTCCTTTCAGCTCTATAATCTTTTTGTGCAAAGCAACTAGACGATCGTCTATGCGCAAGGACAGCTCCATTTGCTACAAAAGAGGAAAGAAAAAGGAGAAAATGAGTCGTAAGTCAAAATAATATCATAAGACACCTCAAGACAAACAAGCTTACCTGAATAGCAGCCAACCTCTAGCGGCGTCCAAATTCGACATCTAGCTTTACAGGATTTTGCAAGTCCTCATCACCGGGAAGAAAGCATATCCACGCTAAGTCAGCATCGACACCAGGAAATCATGCTGAGTAGGCACTAAATTTCTCATATTTCTTAGTAAGTCGAGCGTGAAGTTCCCCTACCACATGGGACACAATCTCCCCTGGTTCAGTTTCAGATGAACCTTTATGACGAACCTTAAGAGGGATGGATCCTGAACGAAAGCATTTGCTGAGAGGTGCATCTTTTGATAGGGAATCCAGCATCACCACCTCAGAAGGGTCCCCAAGCAGTTCAACATTCTCCTCAGCAACGGGGGAGAAGGCTCAACCCCCTTAGTTTCTAATTCTTGAGATGAAGTCCTGAAGGGGGTAGAGGACCCCTTGAGCATATCCTTCAAGGATTTCCCTATAGACAAAGAGGGGAGTGATGGAAACAGACAAATAAATAAATAAATACAAAGACGAACTGAAGCGACGCTTCAAAAGGATGCATCACGCAGACGCTTCGACAGGAAGTTGAATATAAATGATCAACATTTTAGGGGGGGAACCCTGATACCAATGGGCCTATGAAAAACACAAAGCCCAAATCTTCAAATCATACAACTAAATCATCACAGCATGCTTAGAAAAATTCCAGGACCACACAAGAGCAATGGCCACAACTCCAACAAACTCTCCCACGCCAAGTACTTGCAGACTCTGGCGCCCCCTGCTGTACGTCCAAGCTATGCCAGCTCACCCCACACCAGCTAGCACGAGTATGCATGATCTGAGAATGGAGACGCAAGGCATGTGAACAGTACCCTCGTCCATTCTCCAAATGACACATGTACGAGTAAGCTTCTATATATACCCATGCACAAGGACAAGAAAGAGGTAACCAAAAAACCCTACCTAAACTCTATTTGCTTTCATTGCTCTCCTCCTCTTCTCCTTCTAACTTGGCCGTCGGAGTGGGCTCGCCGAGACCCCGCCTGGCTAGTTCTTTCACCGGCTCCGTTTTGCAGGTCAGCCACCGGGAAAATAGACCGGCAGTATCATTAATCAATTAATATTGTGAAAATTTAAGTGTCGATACATAAATTAGCATTTGAAAGAAGATGAATTGTTACAAATTAAACATAATTTTATCAACAAAAAACAGTTGAGATCAATTAGTATATAAGATTGTTTTTACTTAAATAATGTCTTGAATTTGAGTCGTCATCATATATAAAACTACACTAAATTAATTATTAAAAAGTTTCCACCACTTTTATAGTTTTAGTCGAATTGAATAAAATTAATTAAAATTTAATAAATTTTACATTCAAGTAATTTAGAAAAAAAAAAAAAAAACATATCATAGTTGAATGAAGAGTTTAGCTTGGAGTTCAAATTGATTGGGCACTGGAATGCAAGACAAATAAGTGAATATCAAATTTGTCTCTATATCGATACTTGGAAAAACATTTTGTTTACAAAACTAGAAAAAATTTGTCTCTCGTGCCAAAGTTGATAAATGAGTGATTAATTTTTATTAGTTACTACCACTGTAGAACTGTAGCTCGTGTTTAGACATGGGACTATATGAGCCCATGTTATTTTTAGTCTTGGTGCATGCATATATAACTTTAACATTCTCGTTCTGGTAAGTTCATAAGTATATTAATTTTTGGGTTTATATATAACAAAAATATTTTAATTAATTAGCATATATCAAATATATATATATATATATATATCATACAGAGAACATAGTAGAATTGCAATATATTTGACATAGATAGCGGACAATTTCCCACATGTCGTAGATCACTAGACAGCACTTTTACAAAGATGCGCTTTGTGTTATACAAGCGCAGAGCGGTCCACTTTTATTTATAATACATATACTACTATCACATCAGCCTGCAGATCATCCTACTGATCAATCTAGAGTAGGATTTTATTTATTTATGTATTTATCATATTTGTGCATGGCTGAGATTATTAGATTTTGATGTTGTCAATCTTTTTGAGGACGTTGAGGTCAAATTCAATGAATTTGTTGAAATCTGGACTTCCTTTTTGGGTCTCAATCTTATAGGTTCGAATGGCCTTCGTCCCTCCAGTGCTTTTGTCCTCAACCAATTGCACAGTGCCTTCATAACTCTTGTAGTACTTCAGGTAAGACCCACCAATTATAGTGTAAGAAGCTTTCACGTCGTCTAGATTAAGTTCATCAACCCTATCTGTCTCTGAATCGATTGGGAGTCCTGTAATATGTACACACACATAACAATTAATTAATTAAGGATGCATGCATGGTTAATTTTATTATACGTAAAAATCATTCTTATATTAACTTAAACAACTAAAATTTTGACAAATATCATAAAATTTTATTGAATTTTAGTGCGATGGAAGCAATTTTAACTACAGTAAATGTAGTTTTTTTTTATATATATGTATATATAATGAAACTGAATAATTGCATTAAAATTATGTGCAAAAATTTAGTAACAAAAAAATTAATTATTCCCTATAAATAAAATCTTAAAATTATTAATTTGTACCTGCAGCATATTCAATTTGGATGTCGATCTCTTGCAGGTTGCCAGTGTTCTTTAGCTCAATACTCTTGTAAACATCAGGAAGTGCCGCGGGAAGCACCTCTGGGGAGCTCAGGAATGTCTTCATCAGCTTTCTGATATCTGACTTGAGGCCAATTTCAACTGTTATTAAAGTGAAAGTAGTAATGGTGACTGGATAGGCCATTTTGAAATACAACAAAGTAATAAAGCAGCGAGAAAATGAAGCACAGAGAGAATGAATGATATATATGTGAAGGGATGATGAATTAGGGCTTAGCTTAGACGGGTATTTATAGAAGTAGCAGGCCCTTGCCCTGTGAACCGGATTTTACCCCAAGACTCTAGCAAAATAATCTCTTGTGAGATTTTTTTTATTTATATATATACTTTATATTAATTTGGTGGAATATTAAATTTTTATTTTGTATCATTTTCATCTTATCTAAAAATAAGAAATTTGAATTTTTTTTTTCAAAATAAAGTCTGTAATTTGAGTTTGATGTAGAGAGAAAATATGTATTAGAAAAAATTTACCTCCTTATAGATTCACCCGACTAGAATTTTCGAAATATTCAAAATTTTTATGGCTACTAGACATCAGAAGTATCAAATGCAAAAAAAAAATGCATAGAAAATCATTTTATTTGCCGGTATAAATATTTATTTTCGAATATAAAAATAAATTAATAGAAAAAGTTCAATTTTTTCAAAAAAATTGTAATAAACTGTGAAGAATTTAATTGAATTTTACAAAATAAAATTCTCTCTCTCAATTTCTTACAGTAATAAAATTTTAATCCAAATAAATATTAGTAGAAATTGAATTAAAAAATATATATTTTATTACTTTTAACTCCAATGAGTAAGTTGATTATGATAATATTTATAGTATCTCTGGTCAATGATTAGGTATAGACAAACCTGTGCCGAATTAATTGACCGAAAAAAAAAATCATGTTGACAAATTTTGTATTTTTCCGTATTTTAAAATAAATTAAACAATTTTTTTTTCACCTTTTTTTTCCACCAACAGAGCATCAGTAACAGAAATGGAGGAAGATTATATGGTCGGCAAAAGGCCCTGAATATCATACATTACATTATACTCAGTTCCCACAAAGAGATAAGAGTTATATATGGGATTTGGCTTGAAAATCATTCGCGTAATACATACATGTTCTCCTATACTTATCACTTTTTGTTAGTTTGATGTTTTAATTTACAGTTTTGCTATTTGGACACCTAAATTTGACTATAATGTAATTTTGAAACCCTGTCAATAGGGGTGTGCAAACCTTTCGATTTGACCGAACCGACCCTATTCGGTTAGTTTCGGTTTACAAGAATAAACTTTTTGATTTTTTGAACCGAACCGAATTCGATTCTGTTCGGTTTTCTATTAAAAAATTCGGTTAACCGAATTGACCGAATTTTAATGATTTTTTTATTTTTTTTAATTTTTAAATATTATAATAATGTAATAAAAAATTTTAAAAAAATGATTTTTTGAAAAATTTTGATTGGTTAGGTTAGGTTAGGATAGGTTCGGTTCGGTTCGGTTTTGATCAGGTTTAGTTCGGTTCGGTTCGGTCAGAAAATACCCCAAAACCCACTGAACCAACCGAATGCACACCCCTACCTGTCAGCATACGTGGCACGTAATAGGGAATCAGCATGTGCTACATCATAAGGGTTTAACTGACAAAAAACTATAAGTAGAGGTGTCAAACTGATAAAAAGTAACAAGTACAGGGAGTGGTAAATGCATTATGTCATCATATTAGTGTAAACTATTGTATTTTAGCCAAGTTCATGTATCAAAATGACAAAACTATAAATTGAGATGTCAAACTGATAAAAAATTAAGTATAAGGGGTCATATATGTATTATGTCAAAATCATTACACAATGGCCGACGTTAACATAGTGACATCTTCAAGTTGACGTGGCTATATAACATATAAGAGTTGAAGCTCACATTTCTCACCCTCAATTTTCTTTGTTTTTTTATTCTTATTTTTACTCTATAGCCTCTCGAGTGAAACCAGTCAGCTTAAAAATTTTAATAAAGTATTTGGTTTACAAGAGAATTAAAATTAAAATCAGTCTTATTTATATATGAAAATATATTAAATAATAATTAATTATTATAAATTTATATATTTTATTTCATTACTTCAAAAAATATTATATTTCATAAATTTTAATAATATATAATAATATTTAAAATTTTAACTAATTTATAAATTAATTTGATTTGATTTGATGGCAATAAAAAAAAATCATTTTTTACCCCTATATGGGAATGGGAAATCCATTCCCATTTCTATGCAAAATTTTAATGAATCAAATATAAAGAATCGGAATCATTCATTCCTATGTAAAACTAACATTTAAATTTTTTCAATCATCAAGATAAAAAAAAATAAAAGATAATATATACCTTTTAATTCTCTCCATTAATTATTTGGATTGTTTTTATCTTCAAAATTTAACTGGTGGCACATTGTTAATAGCAAGGGATGAGATAACTAATAATGTGGAAAGTTGAGCAATTTAGTGATCTGAATTTTTTAAAAGTATTAATAGTCAAGAGTTGAATCTTTATTCTCTTTTTAGGTTAAAAAAATGGCAACTAATGAAATGTGGTAAAATATCATTGTAAAGCAATTGCTATTAATTGTAAAATGTTATTCATAATTAAATTGAAAAATAACAAATATATATATATATATATATATATATATGCTTAAAAAGAAAACAATAAAGATTTTTTTTATGCTACACATTATCTGAACCTTCCAGGGTCCAGCAAATGTGAAAGGGCGAAGGAGCATTCTTCTGCGATAAAAACAAAACAACTGGGTTTTTTCTGCATAAATTTCATGTCCATCAGCAAAGTATATTTTGCTAACATCACTACAATCACATGGTGAGGATGTATATGCCATTATCAACCAAAATGCACCACTTGTTCTGCGCCAGCAAATGTGGAGGTGCAAAGAAGCAGTCTTCTGCGATAAAAACAAAACAACAGTGTTTTTCTTCATAAATTTCATGTCCATCAGCAAAGCATATTTTGCTAACATCACTACAATCATATGGTGTAGATGTGAATGCCATTATGAACCAAAATGCACCACCTGTTCTATGTTCCTCGGCATTTCTCGCACGTCTCTCATTTAGGGCATTTAAAAAAAAAAAAAAAGATTCCAGCAACTTACCTGAATTTTTTAACTATATATATATATAAATTATATTAATTTGGTGGAATACTAAATTTTTATTTTATATCATTTTCATCTGATCTAAATAATGTAAAAAACTAATATACATTCTAGTGATAAGAAATTTAAATTTTTTATTTTTTTTAAATAAAGTCTCTAATTCAAGTTTTATATAGAGAGAAAATAGGTGTTAAAAGAGTTGAATTTTTTCGAAATACTTAGAATTTTTATAGTTATTGGAAATCAGAAATATCATATCTAAAAAAATTGCATAAAAAATAACTTTATTTTCTAATATGAAAAAAATAAATTAATAGAAAAAGTTCAATTTTTTTAAAAGAAATTGTAATGAACTGTGAAGGATTTAATTGAATTTTCAAATAAAATTCTCTCTCGCAATTTTTTACAATAATAAAATTTTAATCCAAATAAATATTATTAGTAATTGAAATAAAAAATATTTTATTACTTTTAAATAATCACTAACTCCAGTGATTAAGTTGATACTTGATTCTTCCTTAAAAAAAAAAGTTGATACTTGATTCACGATAATATTGATAGTATCTTTGGTCATTGATTACGTTTAGACAAATCTGTATCGAATTAATTCACTAAAAAATAAAAATCTTAGTTCACACAAAGAGATAGGAGTTATATGTGCGTAGAGGTGAGCAAAACCCGCCTGCTCTGAAAATCCGATTTCGAATTGAACCGAGTCGGTTCTAGCTGTTTTCATTTTGGTGAGTTTGTAAATTTTCGTTTGGCACTAATCTGACTGAAAAACCGAATTTATTATATATATATATATATATATATACACAAATAAAACATACTACCAAGGCGTTTACAATAAAGTGGTAAGGCTCTTGCATTTAGAGTATTAGGATGTGGGATTTGCAAACATTTTTTTTAATAAGCAAAAAAACACTCAAAGATGTCATTCTTGGGACTCAAACTCAGGTTCTCAACACAGGGAACGCGATGTAATTCTGTTTGGCTACTAATGATTTCCTTATTTTTTTGTTTCGTTTATTTCTTTTATTAGATATTTTATTTTCGAAAACCGATCCCTACCTTAAAACTTTCGATTCGATTTTAAATTTTTTTAAAAAAATAGAATCTGACCCGCCCGATACTCACTCATGTGAGTGAGATTTGGCTTGAAAATCATTCAAATTGTGCAGTCATGGCCGACGTCAACATAGTGACATCCTCAAGTTGAGGTAGCTATAAAATATATCAGTGTTTGATGTTCACAACAGTTTAATGTATCGGACTTGATGCTCACACCCTCAATTTAATTCACAATAATAATAAAGATGAAGATGGCATAAAATCAATTATGATATTGCAAATTGGGGATGTCATAATAATTGGTAACTTTTAAAATAAGAGATAAATGTAATTATCTTTTATTGTGTTTTTTATGGCCTATTAGATTCCTAGAATTTTTTTAAAAAAATACATTAATCTAATACCCAAAATCATAAAACACATGATTTATCTAAATATATTGTTTTCTTTCTAAAACTCTTTATTTGCGATATGCTTCTCATAAAACTTTTTTTGTAAATTTAAATCTAATGCATTCAGTATAAAATAGAAACTTAATGAAAATTCTATATTATTTTTTTTTATAAAATCAGTTATAAATATATAAAACTATATTAAATGTGTTAATTTGAATTTTTAAATGAATTAATTATAAAAGAGAACTGTGTATTATTATGACTAAAAATTCACCCATTTGCACCATAAACAGGCTTTTGGCTCATTTCTCATGCATGCGAAGCTTCCTCCCATTTTTAACCCTTTACAAGTCCAACAAATTGATCATAATAATAAACCATAAAAATAGTTCATAACATAGCAATGTGCAATGTCTTTTGAAATATTCACAACAATCCCCCACATATTTCAAAAGAGAGAAAAATTTTAGAAACATTTTTGTTGAGTTTAATTATAGGTGTATATGTTTCAAAATATTGTCTTTTGGACTATGTATCAGTTCTAGAAAAATAAGACATATTTTACAGAATTGTTGGTGAAGCTTATAACTTCTATGAACCAAAATTTTATTTATAAATAATTTATCTTATCCTTCACATTACACCCTACAATTTTGAAGTCAACGTTGTTTTGAACTAATAGGCCATGTGCGCGTCTAGTTGTTCATGAATGTTGTGGAGATTATGCCACAATCTCATAGGAGTGGCCCACTCCACATTCATATAGGTGATCTTATCAAGTATATTTGCATTGATATATACCCCTCTTAAGAGATATAAAATCATTAAGAGCATAAACTCATCCTCTCAAATAATGCAAACTAGCACTTTCTCACATCATAGGAATGGTAATTATTTTAGTGCTAGCAGGAATAATTGTAACTTAGTATTTACCCATATGAACCTCATTCATGGGATCTCCAATCACAAAAGTTGGGTTACCATGACTAATATTCATAAATTGATTTAAGTCCCATTCCCCTTAATGTTTCATCAATTAATTTTCCTCCCTAGTTTTTAGTCAGAGGATCGACCAAATTCACTTCTGACTTTACATAGTCAATGGATCTTATCCCATCTTTCAGCAGCTGCTTAAACCACTTTATGTTTTAATCGAATGTGTTTATTTTTACCATTGAAAGCTTTGTTCTTTGCAATGGCTATTGTCGCTTGACAATCACAATGTATAGACACTGAAGGTATTGGTTTCACACCCAAAGAAATGTATGTTATGAAATTTCTTATCCACTCAACTTCACTAGCTACTAGTTGACTCTACAGCTACAAACTCTGATTCCATGGTAGATTTAGCAATGATGGCTTGTGTTTGCTGATTTTCAAGCCACAGCACCTCCACTGATAGTAAATACATATCTGGTGCTACTAGACTTTATCTCATCTAAATTTGAAATCCAGTTAGCATCGTTGTATTCTTCTAATACAACAGGAAATCCACTATATTGTATACCATAGTTTATGGTACCTCTCAAGTATTTCAATCTATGGTATCCTTCTAATACATCAGGAAATCCACTAAATGTTTTCATTTCCAAGTGTTATACTTCCCTTGGGTTGCACGATATATATCTCTTCTTCTAAGTCTCCATTTAAAAATGTTGTTTTAACATCCATTTGATGAATACAAAGTTTATAAATAGAAGCCAATGCAATTAAAATACGAATAGATGCAATTCTATTTACAGAAGCAAATGTGTGAAAATAATCAATATTTTGTTTTAAAGTAAAACTTTTAGCTACTAATCTAGTTTTGTATTTATCGATGAAACCATCAGGTTGATATTTTCTTTTAAAAATCTATTTACAGCCAATAGCAAGGGATGAGATCAATTAATAATTTTCTTTAACGCATCAATAAGTTAAGAGTTAAAAAAAAAAAAGGCAAATAATGAAATGTGGCAAAATATCAATGAAAAATAATTGTTATTAATTGTAAAATGTTATGCCTAATTAAATTGAAAAATAACAAACAAGAATATATATATATATATATGCTTTTAATTACATAATATTGTCATTTGTTAGATACAATTAAAAAAATTTATATTAATGTTGACACCAACTATAAATTGGTAATTTCAAAATCTTGAAAAAAAAAATGATGATTTTTTTTATGCTACACATTATCTATTGAGCTTGGAACGTGAATTTAATGGAGATTTATTGATTTTGAAATTTTGGATCATAGCACAGCTGTACTTGCAACCGTGTGAAGGCATATATTTTTTCAGTAACCATTTTTTTCCAGCATCAGAATTCGTACATATATATTAAGTAAAATATATATAGCTATAGGTGGGTGTCCTCAATCCTGATTCTCCTCCTAGAAGGTTTTCATTTGTGGATACATTAATTAATTAATTAATTAATTTTGTAAAAGTTTAAGTATAAATACATTAATTAGCATTTTTTAAAAAACAAAAGCATAAATGTTGATTTTCAGAAAGAAGATGAATTATAACAAGTTAAATGGAATTATATCAACCAATAATTACGGTGATCGACTGATAAGGGAGTGTTTTTGTTTTAACAATATTTTGAACCTGAGTTATGGTATATGCAATCATGTTAACTTAGTTGTTAAGTGACTTTTATTACATTTATGGTCTTAACATAATCGAAGTAGATTAATCAGAATTCAATAAATATTGAATACCAATAATTTAAATAATAATAATAATAATAATAATAATAATAAAATCATGTATATCATAATTCAGGAGAGTTTAGCTTTGGAGTTCATGGACATTGTCAAATTAATCGACCCTGGAATGAAAGAAGAATAAGTCCATTGTCAAATTTGTCTCTATATTGATACCTTAGAAAAACACTGATGGTGTTTACCAAACTAATATTTGTCTCTTATTACCACTATAGAACTGTAAATATTTATATATTAAGAATTAATTCTAAAAAATTTTTAAAATTTTACAAATCTAAAATGAATAGGTAAATTAGTCTAGAGTGTAGTGGAACGTTCTATTAGGGTGTCCATTCAGATTCACAATAAGATCAGTATAATCCAATTTTATTATGTTTTTGGGAAAATCATCACTTTATTCATGAATTTTGAACCAATTATCAATTAAATTCTACTTTAAAAGTCATTTCAAATTGCTCATTCAACTTTATAAAATTGTGTCAATTTTATTCAATTTTATTTGAAAATCTAATTATATTTTTAAAATTACTTTTAGATCCTTATAAAATAAATTTAACACTTATTAAATTTTTTATTCTATTTTTCCTATAATAAAAAATAAAATATAAAAAAATATTTTTGAATTTTAATTTTGTCACTTTTGAAATAAATTTAAAAATTAATAATTAATTACTAAATATTTTGATAAATTTTTATGAACCAAAATGCACCACCTGTTCTATGTTCCTCGGCATTTCTCCCACATGTCTCTCATTTAATTTTGTCACTTTTGAAATAAATTTAAAAATTAATCACTAAATATTTTGATAAATTTTTATGAACCAAAATGCACCACCTGTTCTATGTTCCTCGGCATTTCTCCCACATGTCTCTCATTCAGGGGATTTAAAAGAAAATGATATATATATATATATATATATATATATATATATATATATATATATATATATATATATATGAAGAAAATAGATGTTAAAAGAGTTTTATTTTCTTATAGATTCATCAAACTTAAATTTTCAAAATACTCAGGAATTTTTATAGCTATTAGAGGTTGAAAGTATCAATACAAAAAATGTATAAAAAATAACTTTATTTGCTGGTATAAATATTTATTTTCGAATATGAAAAATGAATTATTAGAAAAACTTCAATTTTTAAAAAAGAAATTGTAATGAACTGTGAAGAATTTAATTGAATTTTACAAAATAAAATTCTCTCTAGCAGTTTTTTACAGTAATAAAATTTTAATCCAAATAAATATTATTAGTAATTGAATTAAAAAATATATTTTATTACTTTTAACTCCAATGGGTAAGTTGATTCATGATAATATTTATAGTATCTGTGGTCAATGATTAGGTATAGACAAATATGTACCGAATTAATGGACCAAAAAAAAAAACATGTTGACAAATTTTGTATTTTTCAATCAACATAGCATCAATAACAGTAATGGAGGAAGATTATATGGTCGGCGAAAGACCCTGCCCTGAATCTCATACATTACATTGTATTCAATTCACACAAAGAGATAAGAGTTAATATTTCTTTTCATAAGTGTGGGAACATCTTCCATGTGAAAAACGAAAATGGCATTGCATTATTTGTTCTCGTTCAATCATCAATGCATTTAATGTTGACATTTAAGGGACGTTAATTTATACAATCTGCCAAAGCATTAAGCAAGGGGGACCAACGTAATTATTCCTACAAAACAACTGAAATTATGGCTTGATCGGGAAGTGACAAGTATCTTATATATTCGTGGATTGGTATGGTTTGATTAGTATTTTTACATATAAAAAATTACAAAAATTTTAAGATAAAATTGTTATGTGATCATTTTATAATAATAAAAGCTTATTATATTTAGGGTAAATTAAAAAAAATTCACCACCTTTAGCGTTTTTGGTAAATTCGACATATTTTTTTAATTTTGACAATGTCATTCATTAACTTTCTAATTTTTGCAATTTCAAGCACCAGTAAACTTTCTTCTGAAATTAAAGTGACATGTTAGTTGGAATTGTCTTTAGTTCGAGACCCATGTAGGATCCAATATACAAAATAGTGCAT
Source organism: Mallotus japonicus (assembly GCA_949634005.1). Classification (NCBI taxonomy): domain Eukaryota; kingdom Viridiplantae; phylum Streptophyta; class Magnoliopsida; order Malpighiales; family Euphorbiaceae; genus Mallotus; species Mallotus japonicus. The sequence goes on from CATIWK010280730.1 coordinate 12,319, forward strand.
TTTATGAGACTCTAAAATTTCAAAATGCACCATTCTAAATCGTTTAATTCCTGAAACAAATAGAAAGATAGAACCACTTTAAAATTGTGCATTTTTAAATCTTAGCACGCACCATTTTGTCTATTAAATTCTATATGGATCCCATTTAAAAAATTAAAGATAACTTTGATTATTACGTCTATTAATTTTTATCAGAGAATTTACTGGTGCTTCAAATTGTAAAAATTAAAAAGTTGGTGAATGACATTGCCAAAATTGAAAAAAATATGTCGAATTTGCTAAAAACGCTAAAGGTGGTGAATTTTTTTGTAATTTGCCCTTATATTTATGACAAATAATAAAAAAAAATGACTACTTTTTTTTTTTTGAAAAGAAAGTAAATTCATTGATTCAAACTAGCAATATATCCATAGAAACATAAAACAAATTTGCTAAAAATCATAGAGGATGAAACAGTATCCAGGTTAATAGCATAATAAATCGGCTTAAAGCCTACAAATTTGATAATACTATAGTGACTAGAATACCTACGACTCCAGTTCTGCAACATACTGACGACCATCTGATTTGTTATCTCTGTCTCTGTCTGATGAAATATACTCGTCTGAATCGCCCAAACACAAATAAAAAGCCGTAACAAGACGACTGAAAACAAAACGTCGCAATAAGACGACAAAATCACAAAAAATAAACAAAATAAACCTAGATCTATGTGGAATAATCACTTATTTAAGAAATAAATTGCTAAAAAATTGTGTAGAGGGGTGATTTCAGGCCAAGAATGGTCAAAAATCACCCATTTTTGTTTAAAGATGATGAGAAATTAAAAAAGACAGAGAAGAAAGTTAAGAGAAAAGGAGGCTAAAAATGACTACTTTTTTATATTGTAGTTTGTGCTGATTGGACCCTCATAAAAAAACTTATATATTATAGATAATTATAGTTATTTATTAACTGAATTAGATATTCTAAAATATTCTTCAAATATTGAAAAAATTTTAACTTTAAGAAGATTTTAAAACATTTTTTTGAAGCAAGATTTTAACTATTATCATTTTTAATTTTAATGAAAATACCACATTGAATATATATATATATATATATATATATATATATATA
>CATIWK010280820.1:0-10007 GCA_949634005.1 Mallotus japonicus
ACGAAATACCGAATTGAATTCTTTCATTTTAAACTTTCTAAACATATTCAGTAAATAATTAGCTAGTCTAGTAAATTGCTAGCACTACTGGGTTTGGGTTTAAACAGATAGAGTATATTAATAGAGAGAGACCTGTTACTAGAGGCTATGAACAATAGGAAGGTGGTCTTCTTCTTCAACTGCTGGTTCATCATGCTGCTGCTGTTGATGGTGCTACTCTTTTTGTACTCCTGGAAGGAAAGAGTTGCAGATCTTATAGTAAAAATTGAAAGCTAGAAGAAGGGATTGGAGCTGTAGGAACATTTTCAAGCTGATGATCATGAGTTGACCTGACCAAGAAGCTAACTAGCTAGCTGAAATATGAAGGAAACAGCTGCAGTATGCAAATTGAGAAGTGTTTCTTTCTCTGTTTATGAATTAAGCAGCTAAGAAAATTAAGAGAACAAAATTAATGAATATAACTTATGTTTGTTTCTTTTCCCTTAAGCTTAGAGGTATTGAGTTTTTTGGTTTTGCCTCTAATTTTTTCTTTTTTTTAAAAAAAAAATTATAAAAAGATGCTTTAGGCCATCCTATAATAATGTTTCCCATGTTACCAAATGATTCTCATAATTATTCTTTATTAAAAGAAAATTTTAAAAGCTTTTCTTTATTTCCTGCAATACACTTTGCGCGTTTAAAGTTTTCGCTAACTTTACATAAAAAAAAAACAAAACAAAACAAAACGTCAAATATGCAAAAGCCACTAGTGGCTAAGCAGTTTTGTGCTCATTAAACTCACCTGGAAGCCTATGTCCCAATCCCAGCAATCTTCAAATATTCTTCTTTCGCAATAAGAGATTAATTTTTTTAAAAAAAGAAATTCATCAATCAAAACTAAATTTAATATTTTTAAACAAATCCTGTGCATAAAAATAGAGTAAATCAATTTTTACTTCAATTAATTCAGTTAAGCTTTTTATTTAATTAAATGGTATAATTAATTCATTAATTTAAGATATATTTAGTTTAGCTATTTATAGTAACCAGTAATTGGTAATTGATGAGGAAAAATGGTCCCATTTATCTTTAACTATAGGTCAATTTTCTAAATAATTTTATCTTTTAATTTGTATCAATTTAGACAGTTAACGTTTTGACTTCTTTCAATTTTATCTAACTTTCAATTGGCATGTGTAATTGCTGATGTGACTTGTTGATGTATCAAAAACAGTGCTGACAGGGCAAAGAGATCAAAACAGTGCCATTTTAATCAAGACCAAAATAAATAACGGTTGATTCAGTTCGGTTGAAAAATATATAAAACCAAACTAAACAGAAAATATTTAAAAATAACTAAACTATACTAAATAAGGGTCAAAATCGTATTGAACTGAACTGGTTCGGTTTGGTCGGTTTAATCGGTTTGACTTTTTTCATTTTTGCAATTTTAACCATATTGAATTTATGTAATTTTGCACTATTTTTATAATATTTATGAGATCTATTATTGTTATTTAATTAATTAATTTTTTAGAAAATCAACCGAACCGATTTTCTAAAATGAATTTAAATAATTTTGGTTTGAATTTTTTGGTATTAAATAATTTTATTAAGATTTTTTAATATTTAAAAATGATAATGTTGATTTATTTTGAAATATTAGTGATAAACCGATCAAGTCGAACCATGAACACCATATAATTTAAAATATTTTAGAAATTCAATTCAGTTGAATTCAATTATATTTTTCACAATAAAAACTGGAGAACTGAAAATATTTTGGTCCTTTAAAGTAAAAACCAAACTAAATTTTTTACAATTTAAACCGAACCAAATTAAATTTTTTACAACTTAAACCGAACCAAACCTATTCATTTTTCAATTATTTTTGCTCATCCCCACTTGCCTTATCAGCATTGTCTTTTGACACGTCAGCAAGCCACATCATCAATTACACATGCCAATTAAAAGTTGGATAAATTTGAAGGAAATCAAAAAATTAATTGTCTAAATTGATACAAATTGAAAGATATGATTATTTAGAAAATTGACCTATAATTGAGAATAAATGGGATCATTTTTCCAATAGATAAATATAAACTATTTAGTAAAATTTATTAATTATCGTGGTTAATATGTAAGGTGACGGTATAATTTATTTTCAAATATAGTTTGGTGCATTTTTTTTTAAAAAAAAATTATAAATGTAAATATTATAATTATTTAATTGCTAATTATAAAATAATATTTATATTATCATGAATTATAAAATAATTAATTATATGCATCTAATTGAAAAAGTTATTTATTTTTAATTATTTTTAATAATAATAATATAGTTTAAATAAAAAATAAATTCAAAAGCTAGTAGAAATTTAAAATAATATATAATTTATTATGTGTAGGCGGCAGAGTTTAGCGCGCACCTAAATGTTCGGTGACCACGGCACTGTGTGGACTCAGAGCCCATTAGAAAATACAATAGGGGCTTATAACCCAAATTGGAGATGAAGTCGCCACCCTGATGAAACTCGGGACACACTTTTACAGCAACTGAATTCCACAGATGTTCGCTATAAGCCATCTTCAGAGACTAGATTCGAAAACTGGGTATAGGCTTTTGGAAGCCCACCCAATCTTGCGGTTGACCTCCTTTTGTGTTTTCTGTTTTATTACTTTTGATTATTTAATTATCTCCTTATTGACATGCAAATTACAATTTGCCTTCAAACAATATTCAGGTTTTACAATTAAGTCCATGTGATTAGTTAATCCCTTTTTCATGCATTTTGGCCCTATAAATTCATCACATCATGCATCTACAATTTAAGTTAACAACATAAAATAAAATAAAATAAAATATGCATGCAAAAGAAATGAGGAAGGAGAAAAGAATTACATCCCTTTAAATATGCACACAAATAAAATAAAATAAATAAATTAAAAAAACACACAAAAAAATGGAGGGAGGAGAAAATAATTACATCCCTTTAAACATGCAAACACAAGAAATAAAAAAAAACAAACAAAATAGCAAAATTAAATAGTTCTCTAAGTTTCGATAATAATTTGGTAAATTATCCATCACCCTAATTGTTCCTGAAAATTAAATTAATTAGCTCCACAAAATAAAATCTGCTTTAGAGTGATTTGATTCCCTAACTGCAGCCCTCAGAAGTAAGTATTGATTCGAACACTGTTTCGGATGCAAATTCAGTATTTTTCCTTAAAAATAGAACTTTAAGCCTTCTCCTCTGTCCTCTCTTGCTTTACACTCCTTCCTTCTCTGCTGTCTTTCTTCAGTCCTCTTTTTCTCTTTTTTTTTTCTCTGCAGAATCAGTAATCCCTCCATTTTCCTTCCTCTTCTCACCTTTATTACCCCCATAATGTTTCATTCCCCTCCTTTACTGTAGGTAACGTTCTCCATTACTCTGGAGAACATGCTGACGTGCAGATGGATCAATGCTGGCATTTCAACAACCATAAATTCTCTTTTTTTAAAAAAAAAAAATCGGATTAGCTTACTAAGGCGACACCTTAATGGAAAGGCATCACCTGAACGATTAGGCAACCACCTTACTCCTAGGGCAACGCCTTATCGAATAGGTGACGCCTTAGCATTGCTGTGTTGTGGGCCTTTTGATGGGCTTCGTGGGCTTTTCTCAATCTGGGCTTGTTTTTTAGTCCTTTCTTCAAATGAATCCTTGGGCTTTAAATGTTTTAATATCAATACTTTTATTTACTCAAAAAGTAATTTGATGTAATTTTTAATTTCAACTTATAATTAAATGATAAAAATTAATTAATTTAATTTCGACTTTTTTATTTAATTGTATAAAAATATCTAATACCGATGATTATACTACTTTTCTTATTTAACAGGAATATTACTATCAAACAAATTATATGTTCTATTTTTTAGAATACGATTATAGATACAAAATGAATAAAGATTTTTTATTAATTAGATTTTAATTATATACTTAATAAACTTTAATTTATTAAAGAGTATTTTTTATTTATATGGAAATCTAATTTTTAAATCATGATAGTGTTATGTTATAACATAGTAACTTAACAATTTTAATAAATTTTATATTTGAACAATTATAAAACACTCTTTGATTTTAATTACTTACTTATTAAATTTAATTTAGTAAGACTTATAAAATTATGTTATCAAATTTGATTTATATTAGATAAAATATAAGTTGACCCAATTAAAATAGAAAAAAATATATTTTTATAACAAAATTAGCATTAAGATATTAATTTATTTAATTGTTATTAAAAATAAAGTAAAATTTGACCTAATTAAAATAGAAAACATACTTTCAATCACATTAGAATTATATTTTAAATAATTTAATTTATTTTAAAAATAAAATAAAAATTACCTAATTAAAATAAAAATTAATATACTTTTAATTAAATTAGAATTATATTTTAATTGATTTTCATTTGATTTTTATCTAGTTTTTATATAATAACAAGTGAATTTTTTTTATGTTTAGGCCTCCTCTTTGTCTTTCTCATAAGCTACATTGCAGTTTATTTTCAGTTCATTTTTGCCTGGGAGTTTCCATGTCTTGTTTTGGTCTTCTGTTCGACTTTGATTTGAGCTCATTATTTCATCACTTTGGTTCTACTCCATCCTTTAGTGCTGAGCTTTCTCTATTACTCTTTTTGGGTCGCTCTTTTCTCCTTCAAACAAACTTATGTTTCTTTGCTTCCACAGTTGCCAGCATATACTTGCTGCAAGGTCAATTCTCCTATCTCTTTGATCATGTTTAAACATCTCCGCTACTTCTGACCACCAAGTGCCAAAGGACTGAAATCCCCTCTCAGATGGTCTGTAACTGAAATTTGAACTGAACCACACTAGTTTTGCTTATGGGCATAAGAACATAAGATGCTTGATAGTTTCCTCATTTTCCTTGCATATTTGGTAGGTTTCTTCCCTCCCATAACCCCTATGAGCCAGATTGCTTTTAGTAGCTATACAATCATTCACACATCACCATATGAAAAATTTTATTTTCTCCATAGCTTTCATTATCCATATAGATTTCCACACCTTCTTATTTGGACTTGAGGAAGAAAGTGCATGTTGTTGCCTGGCTTCACAGTGTGCCTCCCTTTCCTTGTCATAATGCCACACTAACTTGTCACTTCCTCTTCCTCCAGTGGTGGGGATCTATTCTACAGCTACCACCTCTTCTTGATTAAATAGCTATCTCAGAATATTCCCACTCCAATTGTGTCGTTGCGGGTCAATCAAATCATGAATTCAACTCATCCACCTGCATAACTTCCACTATAAGAACCTAATAGGTTTATAGTTTAAATGTACGTACATCAATAAAGTATATGCATCTCTTAGTTGTATGCAGAGTTAAAATCTTAAAAATGATAAAGAAAGACTTCCCAAATTTGTTGGGGAAGGCATATCTGTCTATCCACTTAAAATTCAAACTAGCTAGGTTTCTTAGCCAGTAATAATATCACCAAAAATAAAAAAAATTATTTACTTCAAAATTCATAGCTCATTTTTATTGATTAAATAAAATATTAAAATTATGTGTCGTAAATGTAACTGTAAAGTGTATTGTATATTTGATGTAAATAAAAAAATTTCAAATATAAATTATAAATTAAATCATAGAATATGATACACATGATGTATTATTATTATTATTATTATTGTAATTATTATTAGTAGTAGTAGTACTACTACTACTACTGCTGCTGCTGCTACTACTACAGAAGATGTTATTGTCGATGCAGAAAGTGGTTTCATTGTATAAGAATCATACAATATGCATATATATATATATATATATTTCTTATTTAAACATACATTTTTATAATTGATCAATAACGTCTTGTGTTCCTTGTATGTAGAATCAAAATCTCAAAAAAGACTTCAAAATTTTCAATAATCTGTATTTTTTTATAATTTACTTACAATTTAGTAATATGTATGACATATACATTATATGTATTTTTTTTCGAACTTGATGGTTATTTCATGCCGCATTTAAGGGTAAAGTGCGGGGAGAGTGGATTGATAACTTGTTCTCGAGTCTATACGCACAAGAAGAATTAGGTGAACTCATGGGATTTCTCCCATATGTAAGGACTCCAATACTTAAGTTAATATTATATATGTGAGAAAATATATGGAGTGGATTGAGTGTAGAGAATAAATAAATTGAGAAGAGATTGGAGATATAAATAGAGAGAGAGATATAGATCAAACCTGATTGGATTTTGATTGGATTTGGACTCCCATTGTTGATAATCCTTGTCCTTGTAGGACTAGTTTTCCATATTGAGAGTAAGGCAGATTACCTTTCTCCATTTGGGTTTAGACTTCTCCATGGGCTTTGGAGTTGGGCTTTGATTCTGGGCCTGGATAATGATATTAGGGTATCAAGAGTCTCCCATATGTTGCTCGGATATTTTAGTCCAATTAATGTGGAGTGATGTTGATCTTTGTATTGTCCGTTGCATGTACATCAGCTTCTTATAAGCCTGAGCACTTGCAGTGCTTGTGAGTATTAGACCGAGCATGCATAGAATGTTGGTGAGCACACGTAGTGCTGAGTATTGAACCGAGCACACGTAGAGTGCTAGTGGGCCTGCGTAATTATGTGCATTGAACCGAGCACGCGTAGAGTGCTGGTGGGGATGCGTAGTGCCGAGCATGTATAGTATTGGGTATTGAATCGAGCACGCTTAGAGTGCTAGTGGGCACGCGTAGTGTTGAGTATTGAACCGAGCACGCGTATAATGCTGGTGGACGCCGAGTCTTTATTGTACGCCCATATGATGGGTACCACTTAGGAAGCCGGCTAGAAAGGCAAATTGGTCGATGAAGTGATCAGTGCCATGGATGCCATTGGTTGAGTCGTTCTACCAGTTTGAGAGCTCGGCGTTGTTTAATTAATAGGCAACAAAATGGTGCCTATTCCCGAAGGATTTCTGATGTTGTAGAAGGCAGAGTAGATGACATTGAGGCTTCTTTTAAGACACACATCAAACTTTAATTCGAAGGATGATTTTCCATAGATGGTGTCACTTAGGAAGCCAACTAGAAAGGCAAATTGGTGGATGGAGTGATCAGTTCCGTGGATGCCATTGGCTAAGTGGTTCCACCAGTTTGAGAGCTCAGCGTTGCTTAATTAACAGGCAACAAAATGGTGCCTATTCCTGAAGGAATTTCTTGTGTTGTAGAAGGCAGAGCAGATGACATTGAGGCTTCTTTTAAGACACACATCAAACTTTAATTCGAAGGATGATTTTCCACAGATGGTGTCACTTGATAACTTGTTCGTAAATCCTTCGAATTTGTACGCACAAGAAGAATTAGGTGAACTAGTGGGATTTCTCTCACAAGAACTCCGATGCTTAAGTGAGTATTGTATATGTGAGAGAATATATAGAGTGAATGAAATGTAGTGAATGAAATGTAGAGAATGAATAAATTGAGAATAGATAATAGGTATATATAAAGAGATATATAGCTTTAACCTAATTGGATTTGGACTTTCATTATTAACAATCTTTGTCCTTATAGGACTAGTTTTCCTTATTGAGAGTAAGGTAGATTACATTTTTCCATATTGATATAAATTTCTTCATGGGCTTTAGAGTGTTGGGCCCTCATTCTAGACTTGGATAACAATATTAGAACATTGAGGAGAATTGAACCCACGCCTTCAATCTACGCCTTGACCATTAGGCAACATAAGTGACGATATGTATTTTTTTTTTTTTAGAGAATTCAAAGATGCATATTTAATTGTGCCAAGTTGAAACAAATAAAAACATTATGATAATAATAAGAAAAATAATCTTTTACATAATTAAGTAACATCCATTTGATTTTTTTTATTTAATTATTTCCTTTCAAAAAGTAATTGACAATTTATTCCAAAAAAATAATTAAAGAGACTCATATAAAAATTTTTAATTGGGATAAATATATAAATGGTGTTCGAACTTTTTCACTTTTGCCAATTTGATATTTGAGCATTATATATATATATAATTGGGTGTATGGATCTGCAAAAATTTTCAAAAATGGTTTCTCTAGCATGTAAAACATGTTAAGTGATATGTGTCTTATTTTAAATAGTAAATTGACTTAACTACCATTCTTTTATATTAAACTTTTTTCATCCTAATTATTTTTAAAAACTGTTAGAAATGAAAAAAAATATTTTTTATTTATCATATTAAACTGAAAATTTTTATATTTTTTTCTTTTTATTTTATTAATTGTAGTGGTTGAATTTAATTTTTTATTCATGATTTTAGTCAAATAAAATTTTTATTCATTAAAAAATAATTTATTTTTTATTTTTAATTATAATAAATAAACTTTTACTTGTATTTTTTATTTTATTTAAATTGTATTTTTCTTTTCACTCTTTCAAGTAAATTTAAAAATAAATTTAATATTTTTAATTTATTTTTATTTTTCAATAATAATAGTTTAATTTTTTATTTTCTTTTAATAATATTCAATATATTTTTATTTTAAATTAAATATATGTAAGAGAAAAATAAAAATTTTAAATTAAAAATAAAAAATAAACTTAATATTAAAAAAGGGTATTTAAGTAAATTTATGATACATAAACACTCTAACCTTTAAAACCTGCTAGAGACAATATTTTAGAAATTTTTTACGGATTTAGATAAAAAAAATTATTCGAACAGTAAAATAGTAGAAGTGAAAAAATTAGGTGTTTATCCTTTCTAATATACATGAATAAAAATAAAAATAATAATTAGATCTGGCTTTAACAAATCAATATTGATGCGGCCTTAACGCCACTTTTGACAAGCCAATGTACAAAGTCATCGGCTGCATTGTACATCAAGTAATGCAAAATGATTTAGCTAAGAGAATCAAAGGTGTGACAACCATCCGATTGCTAACGGAATTTTGTTGATTTGTATGTTTAATTCCTGAAATCACAATTTATACATCTAATATGACTAATTAATAACTATTTATAATAAATAATAAAATTTAAATTTATTAGAAGGGAGCAATAACTTGTTAATTTTAATTTAATATACATGACCTATAAATAATTATTTGTTAATAAGTAATCAAATTCTAAATCTATTAATAATTATATAATATTAATGATAGATTTCTAAATTTAACGGAATTAAACAATTTAAATATTTTTTCATAGACACTTAGAAATAAGAGTAAAAAATAACTAAATAATTGAGAAATAATGAAAATAAAATGTTGTTGAAATTGAGGATTAGTTCCCTTTCTTTTAATTTTAATAATATATTAGTCCAATGCTTTTATAATTCTAAATATGTAACTACGTACTTAACAACCTTTTTTATAAAATTTGTTTTCTAATTAAAAAATATTTAAAAAAAAAAACAAAAAGGTTTAAAGACTAATTGCACAAATGTTATTCCCAGTTTCCAGCATGGAATTAATAATTGGAATCGAATGACCAGATGTTTTTTTTGTTTGAACAATGAATGACCAGATGTTTGTGAGCGCCAACTCGTTACTGCTAACAAAACTTCAAGTCACATGGACAAAAGTACCCATGGCTTCATTGTATAATTTCTCTAATTTGGTTGCTCTAGAAAGAAAAATAAATTTTGGTAGGAGGGGTATAATTGTCTACTTTTAGTTCAAACTTGCTCTCCGTCGTCACTCTTGCTTTACTTAATTCTCTCCTCTTCTCTTACCCCTAAAAACCTTCCTCAAAAAAAAAAAACCTTTCAGAAAAGCAGCCCTCACCTTCCGTCCACCGTAAGTCTCATTGCCTCATCAAAACACATACCGTAATTTCGCCATACCCGCCACCATAAGACTCTCTTTCTCTTCCATTCCTAGAATCCAAGAAAATCCATATTGTGGCTTTAATTCTCCATTTCTAGCTTCCCACAAAACTCTGCAGCTACACTCAAGAAAGAAAACCTGCTACAGCTCTCTTCGGTCCTCCATTTCTTTATAAACCCTAAAACTC
>CATIWK010280857.1:0-19093 GCA_949634005.1 Mallotus japonicus
CTTAACCACTTGAACCAAGTGGTGAAACTTGGTTCAGGGTCTCCTAAATTGGACTAAATGATGAGCAATTGAGCAGATGAAATTTTGTTACAGGAATTTATTAAGGGATAATTACTATTATCCTCCTAAAGTTTGATCATAATTAATACTTCATCCCTTCTTTTTGAAAACTAACTAAAACCCTCTTAGTTTTAGATTCTCTAAACAATTTTATCTCTCCATTAAAAAGAGAGTTAAATGACATGAAAAAAACATATTTACCTTCAATATCTAATTAAATGTACCATATTATTTGCAAAAAAATAAAAATAAAAAAAATAAATTTACCATATTTAATTAATTTTTTATTTTTTAAATACTACTATAACATTAAAAATAATAAAAATAACTATAATTAAATTAAATCAAATTACATTAAAAATTATAACTTCAACAAAAAAAATTAACTTGAATAAAAAAGAAATGTTTATTCTCATTTTGTTAAATCTATTTTTTTTTTACCAAAAATTTTGTTAAATCTATTAACTTCTTGTTTTCAATTTTAAGCTATGATTTAATTAAACCAAATCAAATTAAATTAAAATTTAACAAAAAATTTAGTTATTTTGAAAAAAAAGGACGAAATAATAATTTTGGTTAAACTTAGTAATTATCTCATTTATTAAAGCCCTGAAGCATCATTATCTCAATCTAGTGATGCTTGCTATTAAAATTTTTCAAGTTCTAGGAATGTCAAAATCTCTGGAGGAGTCTCAACCTCTACTTCAGAAGGATGAATTCAACCGCCACAGCCTACTGCATTAAACACGATTCAATCGATAATTCAACCGCCACAGCCTACTTCAAGTTCATTGGGTGACTGGCAATTGATTTCCTTTTGAAAGAAGCAGGTGCTAGTGACTTTTAATGAATGGCATATGAATAAGAATGTACAGTAGCTTTTTTTTTTCTTTTAAAAAAAAAGCCAGCCTTACTCAAATTCATTTTCTATTATTTTGACTTTAACCAGAATTGTTAAAAAAGAATAAATCTATAAATAGTGTTCGGATTTTTTTAATTTAATATTTTAGTGTTTGGATAATTTTTTTATAATTAAATATCTAAACTTATAAAAAAATTTTAAAACACTATCTCTAGTAGGTCTTATAGGTTAAAATATTTATGTGTCTTATTTTAAATAATAAATTGACTTAAATTTCATTTTTTATTTTTTCAATTTAAAAATTTAATTTTTCAATCATATATATTAAATTTTAAAGAAAAATATATTAATTATTATTCAAATAAATTAAATTAAAAAATAAAATTGAATTATTATTATTAAAAATAAAAATATTAAATTTAATTTTTAAAATTTATCTAAAGAGTGAAAATAAAATATAACTGAACTAAAATAAAATACAAATTACAGTTTATTTATTAAAATTAAAAAATTAAAAAATTAAAAAATTTTAATGAATAAAAATTTAATTTGACTAAAATCATGAATAAAAACTTAAATTCAACCACTATAATTAATAAAATAAATTTTAAAAATAATATTTAATTTCTCTACTTTATTTTGATAAATAAAAAATACTTTTTTATTTCTAATAATTTTCTAAAAAATAATTAAAAAAAATTAATATAAAAAATGTATTTAAGTCAATTAAGACACATAGATATTTTAATTTGTAAAACCTGTTATAAGCATCCTTTTAAAATTTTTTTATAAGTTTAAATACTTGATTATAAAAAAATTATTCGAACATTAAAAATTATAAAAATAGTAAGTGTGAAAAAGTTGGGACACTATCTTTATTAAATTGATCACACGTATTGTTTTAATTTGGGTGTTGGAGCAGTTTTTTTTTTTTTTGGAATATATGTTGGAGCAGTTGCATGCATATGCAGCTGCGGCACACTGATATCACAATGCACGCACATCAATCAAAAGTTAGCTACTTTAACCTTTACCAGTGGAACCAGCTGAGAGCTCTTCAATTCAAGTGTATGGATCATAAGGGAGCTGGTTCGGAATCAGAATTGAGCTGAAACCGGCCTAATTAAACCCCGGCCTAGAACTGGCAAAGTTCAGTTCTACTGATGCGCATACACTCACATACCACATTCATAAATTTTTTGTTCCAATTTGATTGAATGTCTCTTGGAGGAAGATATTTTGGTTCCAATTCTTTCCGTCACTGCTAGAGAATTAAATCAAGGCAATCTTTCAATAAATCGTCAAATCGTCAGCAAGAATAGCGCCTAAAAACCAAGGTGTATTATACCAATAGGAGGGGTTAGCATGAAAATGGGTTGCCTTAGCTAAAGCATGAGCTGCACCGTTAGCTGACCGCTTTACAAAGAGATTACAAATCAAGAATCATTATTATTTGGACACAAGAAAAAGATGTGAAATGTCCCCCATGAGTAGCCCAAGTGACAAAAAATGTAGACATCCATATTGAGGAGACCAGGAATCGAAACCCCCCCTCCCCTTGTGGTGTTGAGATTTAACCACTCCATTTATGACAAAAAAAAAAAAAAAAGATGTGAAATTTTCCTTTTCTTGTGTCGAAGATAGAAAGACAAATAAAATAATACTTCCTAAAATCCTTTGATCTCCCTCATTTAACTTATGTTTTTCCACTTACTTATCTTATTATTTTTTTTTTTTTGGAACTCCAATGCTTATCATTGAAAATTAAGAAACGTTGATTACATCATATTCAACCAGCTTAGCAAAGTTGTTTGGAAGAGCAAAGACATTCCCTGTACACATAAACAGGTCATTGTGTTTTGATAGCCAATCTGCTACTCTATTGGTTGTTCTAACTACAACTGAAAACTCACAATTTGGAGCATTGAACTTTTGTGCCATATATCTTCCATTAAAGCAGTTAAATCCCAAGGCACTTCCTCGTTCACGTAATTGCATAATCTGAAGATGGGTTCACAATCAGTCTCAATGATTATTTCTTGCATATTGCTGTTTATGACCCATTGGAGAGCTTCTCTAACTGCTGTTGCTTCTGCCACCAAAGTTGAATTGTAGGTGATTTTCCTTGTTGATGCGTGGAAGATCTTGCCTTGGTTATCTCTACAAACGAATGCAATTTTTCCAACACTATTTGTCTGTTTAAACGATGCATCACAGTTGATCTTCAATTTACCGATAGGCGGAGGAGACCAGGAAGAGCAATGGTTTTGACTTGTTTATTGCTGCACTCTACTACTTGTCATTTGTTGAGCATAAATTGCATCTTTAAAGCTATTCCACCACTTGTTAACTATCTGCACGACCTGTTGAGGTTGGTCCAAGGCTGCGGAGAAGATGAAGCCGTTTCTAGACTTCCAAATCTGCCAACATAGACCTGCAACATACTGCATCAACTCTTTAGCTTCCACTTGGTACAATATTTCGTATGTTGAAAGCCACCAGTTTTTAAAGGAAGAGACCCTGTAGCATTTAGAATGTAGCCAACCAGACTTGCAAACCAGATCCTTTTGGCTCTATCGCAAAGAAAAAAAATATGCTCAGTTGTTTCAGGTTCACCGCAGTATATGGGACAGACAGGATCTGAGGCACTTTTTCTCTTGAACAAATTCTCTTTTGATGCTATAGAATTCGTCAAACATCTCCAAAATGAACATTTTTATTTTTAGCTGAAGTGAGAGCTGCCATATTGATTTCTATACCTTCGGGTCATCAGAAGTAGAGCCAACAACATTTGATCTATCATCCAATTTATCCTTGGCATTTTTTAAGAATCGATACCCAGACTTCACGGAGTATATCCCATTTTTGTTGTGATGCCAAATCATTTTGTCTTTGTTAGGGGAGATCGATATTGGAATTCTATGAATCATCTCAATTTCCTCCATGGAAAAGAGTTTATTTAGTGAATCAGTTCTCCATTGGCCAAAGTGATCAACCAGGTCCTTGATAAAATATTCATTGCAAGTTGGTGGTCTTCTAGATTGAATCATGAATCCCTCCATCTCAGGCAACCAAGGATCATCCCAAATCCGAACCTTTGCCCCATCCACTATATTCCATCTACAGCCTTTCAGAAGAAAAGATCTCCCTTGGATTAAACTCGCCCAAATCCAAGATGGTTTGCATCCTATCTTTGCTGAGAGGAAATCAGAGTGAGGGAAATAAATCCCCCTTAAAAGTTTTACAATAAAAGAGTGAGGATTCTGCATAATTTGCCAAGCCAATTTTGCTAACATGGCTATGTTGAATAATTCAAGGTCCCTAAAACCCAAGCTACCATCCAACTTATTTTTTGTCATAGTTTCCCATTTCACCCAATGGATGTTTCTTTCTTTTTCGCCTTGACTCCACCAAAATCTTCTAATTTGTTTCTCTATCTCTTTGATAATACCAATAGGAAGCTTTAAAACTGACATTATATAACTTGGAATTGCTTGGACAACAGCTTTGATCATCACCTCTCTACCTGTAGAAGATATAAACTTGCTCTTCCACCCTTGGACCTTATCCATGATTCTTTGAATAAGGAATTGGCAGATTTTCCTCTTTGATCTTCCCCACTTTGTCGGTATCCCTAGATAATTACCAAGACTGTCAGATTGTTTTATTCTCCCAATCTGACCAATCTTGGTCTTTATAAGGTCAGGAGTTACCACTAAACATCAATTCAGATTTAAGCACATTCATACTCTGCCCGGAAGCCTGAGAATACATGTCAACAATTCTTTTTAAAGACTGTGCCTTCTCAAGAGAAGCAATCCTAAATAATATCATATCATCGGCGAAAAAAGAATGGGTAAGAGGTGGGCACCTGGGGTTGATTTGGTAACCTTTTATACAACTAGAGGCTGAATTAGAAGATAGAAATCTCGAAAACACATAAGCAACAAGGATGAATAAATATGGAGATAAAGGGTCCCCTTGACGGAGACCTTGACTCAGAGAAAAATAATTTGTAGGTTCCCCATTCACCGAAATTGAGTAGCTCACTGTTTTTACTGTCCACAAGATCATATATTGTTTTTGAAAGCCTAGTCTGATAAGAACCATTTCCAAAAAATCCCACTCGACCTTATCGTACGCCTTGGCCATGTCTAACTTTATAGTAAATGCCCCAACCTTCCCCTTCTTTTTTGAGTTCAGACTATGAATAGCTTCATGAGCAATAATAATATTCTCTTAAATACATCTACCAGGGACAAAGGCATTTTGTTGTGGGGACACTAGTTCGGAAAGGAATGGTTTAAGTCTATTAGACATCACATTAGAGATGACTTTGTAAATGAAATTACAACAACTGATGGGGCGATAATCATTCAGAGAGAGGGGACATTTCTTTTTTGGTACAAGAGCAATATTGGTTTTATTCAAAGCATTAGGAAAGGATGATTGGGTTAACGTCTGCTTTCACCACTTCCCAATTATCTTGATAGAAGATCCCTGGGAAACCATCTGGACCCGGAGCCTTCCATTTACCCATTTCAAAAATAGTCCTTTGTACTTCATCTTCTAGAACTGGCCTAAGTAGCTTCTGATTCATCTTTTCTATCACCAAGGCGGGGATAGCTTGAGCCACTTGTGGATGAATAATAGCCGCTTCGGTTTGAAAAACAGCTTTATAGAAATGAAAGACCTCCTTTTTTATTTGTTCATCTATGTGTACCCAGCTACCATCGGTCTTTTTCAGCTTTTGGATATGATTTCTTTGCCTTCTTTGTATAGCCGTTAAATGGAAGAACTTTATATTCTTGTCACCCTCTTGTAACCATTGGATTCTAGCTCTTTGTTCCAGAACATCTCCTCATGCATCCATAGACGTTAAAGTTCTTCTTTTAAAATTCTCTTCTCTTATAGTACTTCAGTAGTGAATGGTCCTACCATTAACTCCTCTATTATGTCCTTAATTTGCTTAATTCGAGAAATAGAATGGGGGCTCCTCTGCTTGCTCCAGCTCTGCAGAGCCTTCCTACTACCTTATAGTTTTTGTGTAATAGTGGGTATTCCATTTTGACTTGAACTTCCCTCCCAAGATCTTTAAATCACTGCTCTACACTCTTCCTCTTTACCTCACTTCGCCTCATACTTGAATCTATATCTTTTCTTTTGAGGTAGACCATTTAGATGAATTAATAATGGGCTATGGTCCGATCCAATCATTGATTCATGAGACACCTTAGGGCATCCACAATGGTGGATAATGGCCCGTGTAATGGGTGTATAACACCCTTTCTATGATACGCGCTCCATAGTGAGCGTATCATGGGCATGATGTGCTTAATGGCTGCTTTTTGCAGCCTTTTGCAATTTTTTTTTTTTGAAAGCTACATATATGAAAGTTACATATATAATTTGCAAAGCAACGGTATTGTTGAAGATTAAAGGCAACGGTCACTTTGCAAAATGTTCATAAATTTAAAACGGTTATTATTTTTTTGGAAAATAAAACGGTTATTTTTAATTTAATTTATTTTTTAATTTTATTTAATAAAAATTTTGGTTATAAATATTCGGTGTAGTCCACCATTACTTTGTTTTTTACAAAGTAAGATTTACTTTGTTAATAATAACTTTTGGATGATTTAACATATTTTCATCCTATGATAAAAATAACAAAGTACACACAAAGTAAATTAAAAACAAAGTAATGGTAGAATTTCCCATAAATATCCCTCACTTCAATATCATTTTCCACTCCAATATCACTCAATTTCACTCCCCTTTTAAAATTACTAAAATATTTTGATTAAAAATATTTAAATTATTTTAGATTAAAAATTTTATTTTTTCAAATAATTTCAAAATTATATGTCTTAATTTGCCTTAATATGATTTTAGTATGTAAATATAATTATTTATTTATGAAATATATATAAAGGAATTATTAAAATAAATATGTGATTTGATAGTGGGTCCAGTGGGTCAAGACTATTACACTTTGTAGAGTGTAATCTATAGTGAACAAAAGTGCAATGAATGGAGGGATAATGAAGTGATAATGTGGCATGTCCATTACACTTTGGAGAGTGTAAACCATTGTGGATGCTCTTAGCATATCCAAACAACAATCTCCAGTCAGCATTTGCTAGAGCCCTGTCTAGTCTCACTTGAATATTTTTGTTACCCGCCTGCTTGTTATGCCATGTATACTGCTCTCCTTTAAACTCAAGATATAGTAGATGGCAGTCATGGATGAACTCTTGGAAAGAAGAGATTTGACTACTGGTGACAAGAGAACCTCCAAGCTTCTCTTTATGAGATAATACGGAGTTGAAATCTCTAGCCAAACACCATGGAAATGGTGATTTTGAAGCCAGATTACGAAGTTGGTTCCATACCTCTACTCTTCTTGCCCTATTAGGCTCTCCGTACACCCCCGTGAAGTGCCAAGTAGTTTCAGCCGAGATAATTGCATCAATGAAGTTTCGGGACATACCCAGTATATGAACTCCCCAAGAGTTATTCCACCACAAGGCTAAACCCCCAGATCTACCATCCGGTTTGACATAGAATCCACAGTCGAAGCCATATCTTCTCCGTATCCTCTCCATATACTTGTTACCCTGTTTTGTCTCCATAAGAAAGATCATGGTTGGTTTGAATTTAAAAACTAGATCTTTCAGCACTTGTACTGTGAGTTTTTTTACCTAATCCTTGGCAATTCCTAGAGATAAAATTCATATTCTATAGAGGACGAGAAATATAAGAATAGACCCAGCACCAAATCTGAAAGCTCATCAATCTTTGAAATGCAGGAAGATGAAGAAAGAAAGAGGAAATCTGGGCTAAAAAACCATATGTAAACCTGAAGACTATTTCGATCTACCCTCACAATGTGGAGGAAGAACACTAATATGATCAACCCTCAGAAGGGAGAACACTCTTTTTTTTAAGGCTATTAAACTACTTTATTAGGAATAATTACTTGATCCGCTCCTACTTACTTATCTTATGGTTGCTTGGTTACTTAGTATCTAGTTAAATTTGATTCTATTAGAATAGAAAAAAAACTATTGATCCACTCTATGACAGTTAAATCTGACAATAATAAAATAATCACACTGCTCCATTTTTATTTATATTTAAATTCAAAAATTATATTAAAAAACACAAAAGAAAAAGGGGATACAAAAAAAAAAGAGATAAGAAGAAAAGTAAAATTATCTCCTAAACCTTAAAAAACTGTCCCCAATAATTTTAGAGACAACTTTAATCGTCCGAGTTGTCGTCCCTATTACCTCCGTCACCAATCCTTTAGGAGATAAAATTACAAATGTCGTCCTCATTACAAGGGACGACAGTCGTCCCCATATTAGAAGACGATTGTCGTTCTAAGTTAGGGACGATTGTCGTCCCCATAAGTAGGGACGACTGTCGTTCTTTAACATAGAGACGACTGTTGTCCTCTAAGATGGGGACAACTGTCATTCCAATAAGTAAGGACGACTGTCATCTCCAAGATACAAATGTCGTTGCCATATTTTAGTTTTTGTATTTTATTTATTTATTTAATAATATCTTTTTCTTTTATCATCTCAACGCTAGTGTCAAAATAATTTGAATCAATTAAATATTAATAATATTATTTTATTAATAGAATAAATTTACTTGAGTTTAAATTCAAGTAAGACTATAAAATTAATACAAACTATCTTAAAATAATACAACTGCTGCTCCTAAAAGGTCTATACTTTACAGGTCCTTTCTCCTTTATAGCTCTTGACGTGTAGCTTAAATATTCAAAATACCACCTTGAATGGTATGTTTGATTCTTGACCAAAGTTAGAATTGGACTTATGATGGGTATGCAACCCTCAGCACCAAAGTGTGAAATCCTAAATAGTACTCTTACCTCCAACCCTAGAAGTATAAAAATAGTCATATAGGAGCATTAATGCAAACAACATATGGGCCTTGCAAATATTTCATGAATATACTTACCAAACCACTCTTGTAAATCAGTCATATTTCTCATTACATTATGATTGGTTGCAAGAAAGAGACAACCCGAATTATTCTTACGTATGCATAGGGTTCCACACCTGTCATAGGGAAGTAAACATGCATCTAAGTGCAAAATTTGATTCCCATTAATTAACTAGAAAATACATTACAAAGTTCATTCAAAATTGGTAAGATCTCCTAATAAAATATCTAAATATAAATGAACAAAGTCAAGATATTTAAATAGATGTAAAGTCAAGATATTTATGTTTTGAATTACATAAATTTATAACATTCAACCAATTCTATGTATGATGCACCATTAGCTATTTACTTACCTTTTTCTCTAAGCTACTAAGTTTTGGATGGTTCCGACTTATTTCTGGTGTTATCTTGAGCACCTTGAGGACCTATTTGGATATACTCAATTAATCAATGATAATAAATAAAGTTTTTATCTCTTTACGCATGTGTGCTCTAGTGAAACCATCCTGACCTTTGGAGACTATTCATGTAATAACTTTTGCGTCACAGATTCAAATAATTTGATTCTTTTTCCTATTTAAACTAGACATATGACATTGCAACATATCCAAAATTTAACTCAAAAACATGCACTACACAATTTATGATGAATTTTATAATTTTACCCTGTTTTTTGTGTAAGTATATGTTGAATAGACTTTATAGTTTTAACCATATCTCATAATGTAGATGTCCAATTCCAAAACTGTTTTACAGGAAATTAGTTGACACATAAATAAACATTTTCCATGTTTTACACTCTCTCTATTGAGCTTCTAAGGTCATCAAATTAAATGGACAAATTTGGACTGTCTGTGATTGCTACATCCATGCTTAAAGAGTCATATCTCATTAAACACACCATATATTTGCAGAACTGATTTACATCATCTAGATAAGACATAAATCTTAAGTTTTCCCTAATTCTTCCTTTAATGTCATGAATTTTTTATTGCAAAATTTTCCTCAAATTCTAGCCTACAATTTCACTTAGGTTAATTTAATTTTAGTTATCATGCCAAAAAAAAAAAAAAAAAGACACTCCTTGAAGGTTCAAAATAACCAGCAAAAACCCAATAATCAAATCAACATTAAAATAAAAAAAGACCTGAAGTAATTAACAAGTAGAAACAACAAATTATAAAAAGAAATAAAAGTAGCTGCAAAATGTACATCAGGAGGGCAATCATTTAAAGAAAGGCGATCCAGATAATTTTTTTAGAAGTTCTAAATTCTGTTCAAGCTGGTTCCTCAATCTAATTCCCCAATCTTAACCGACTTCAATTCATCGTCTATGGAGGCGTGCTTTGTTTCCTCTTTATCGTTATTGTTGTTGTGAAGTTGATGATGGTGCATGAATTCCATGACTTTCCATGCAACATCAGCCACCTCGATCACAATCTGCGATGCTTCTATTGTGCCGTGGCCCCATCGGTGGTGGTGGTCCGTTTTCTTTCAATCCAGTTCTTTAAAAAATAAATAATAATAATTGAAGCTATTTTTTTATTGTTATTTTGCCAGTGACAGGATTAAGAAGAGGAAGTGAAGGAAAGGAAGAATGGAAAAAAAAATGAAGAAGGAAGAAGAGATAAAATATAAAAAATAAAAAACGGTATCTAGGACTGGATATATATTATTAACACTAGATACGGCCAATTTTTTTTTTCTTCTAATACCCCTAAAAATTAGTCGTCCCCAAACCAAGTTTAATATGTTTTTTTTTTAAAAAAAAAACCGCCCCCTATTAAAAAAAAATAGAAGATGGTTATTTATTAATCACCTATTCACTTATTTTTTAGGGACCATTAATTTTATTTTATCCCCTATAATTGTCCCCTAATCCCTCTTTTTATTTTTAGCCATGTGAGAGAGAAATATAATCAGAAATAAGAACTCCAAACTACCATCACTAACATGAACCGCATCAACAACAATTTTTGCATCATATCAATGATGACATTTGACGGCCCTTGCTCAATAATCCAAGACAGCACCTCCTTCAAACCCAATGCCTCCGAGACAGCAGCAGAGTAACAGCAAGAAATCACCTTGGTACAGTAGTCCAGTAACTCACCCAGCTCATTCGGCACCACCCAATGCCAAACTTCATGTATAGCAGCGTCAACATTATTTCAATAATATATTTAGAAAATATATTAATAATTAATAATCGTATTTTTTTACGAAAATAAATTTATGTCATATTAATTTTATTATAATAAAATTAATTTTTAGTTAAAAGATAGAATATAATCTTGAGACTGATAAAAATTATGAATTAAGCGAGATATCAGTTAATCATTAATTCATTAAATTATTAATTTATAAAAAAATTATATAATATATGTACAATGTATACACTTTTATAAAATTTATTTATCTTTTTTACTAAATAGAATTTATAAATGTATTCATTTCTAAAAATATATTTGCATTTTTAATCCATTATATGAACATTTAATAATGTAAATAATTTATTATATCTAAAAATATAATAATTATATATTATATATATTAGAAAATCATTATTTTATATCTTAGATTGGTCCTAAAAAATTTTATATAATACATTATTTTATAAATTTATCGAATTATTAAATTACTCCTTTGGTTTCAAGTCAAAACTCACCATGTATTATTATTTAAAAAATATTATTAGTTGTTCAAAACTGCATTGTCCCCCATGAGTAGTTCAAGTGACAAAAAGTTTGGACATTCAGTTTGAAAAGAACAGAGTTTAAACCTTCCACTCATTCTCTCCTCCCCTGTACTGTTAGGAATTAACCATTTGTACAAACTAAAAAAAATCTAATTTTGTGAAGGTTATGTTGTACTATTTACCATATGCAATGCAGATACACTAAAAAGATGTTTGCTCCCCAGATCAAAACAAGCATCCCTACTAAAGATCAGTTTGGTAGAAGAATCCACCAAATCATTATCAATGGTGGGGGTGATTTTTTTGAAAAAATATAATAAAATATCATGTGGTTAGACTTTTTTCACCTAAAAAATTGTGATAATTTTCATAGAAATTTTGTGATTTGATTTTATTTGTATTTTAATATTCTATTCAGTAATATTATTAAAAATATATGATATAATGTTAAAATAACATGAATTTTTAATAAAAAAATTTATTCATTAAGTAGTATAGCATTCAATTAACTAAAATAAATTCACAATTAATAAAAATAAAATGAAATCATATACTTCTAAATGTCACAAAAAAATACAAGTCTTGAAATGAAATGTGTATAACCACGGAATAACTTTTTGTACTTATTCATTTTTTTAACAATTTAAAATATTATCATCCATTTAGACAAAGAAGTAGCTATTATTACAACTGAATACGGAATGGAGAAAATATTGAATTAAATCGAAATTTCAAACCAAGAGGTATTAAAATTGTGTCAAACTGAATAAGTTTAACTCCAAACTATACTGAACCAAATTTTTTGACTAATTTGATATGGTACTATATATTTACAACAAATAGAACCGATAATCGTACCGAATTAAAAACCGAATATAGAGTCAAATGTTAGTTTAATAAATAGTATATAAAAATTAATAAATAGTACTAAACTTAATTATATACTTTTCATTATATTATCAAGTAATATATATTATGTATAATAATATATAATAAAAATTAATATGTTTTGTGTTTAAAATAAAATAAATAAATTATTAATAAAATATTTTCATTAATTTCATTTTTTTAATATTATTATTGTTGCTACCACTACAATTATTAATATTATTATTATCCAATTTTTTTTTTTGAACAATTATTATTATCCAATTGACAAGTGACAATATGAGATGTCTATTACATTACAATAATTCAATTAACAAATAAGAATATGAAATGTCCATTACAACACAATTTTAAACTTAAAATATAAAAATAGGAAAATTAACATTGTATAATTTTAAATTTTATAATTTATTAATTAAAATATATTATTATTATTAAATTCAATAATTTATTAATTATTAATTTTAGTAAGTAATTTAATCTTATTGATATTATTTAAAATTAATAAGCTAAATAATATTAATGTAATTATTATTTTTACTATTCAGAAAGTCCAAGTTGTTTGTCCTTTCTTATTGGTGTTTTATATAGTTACTTTATTGAAAATAAAGTAACTTATTTTGTTTGGAAAAATTTATGAAAAATGTAAAAATTTTATTTTACTTTTTTGTAAAATAATATTATTTTTGTGAATATAAGAATTAGTATTTCTTTTATTATAGGTTATTATACTTTTTGTTAAATTGCTACTTTGTAAAAAATTAAACCATGTTTTATGGAATTAATTGTTATAATTGTAGATTTTTTTCTATAAATATTAGTGCTACTTTATCAATTGAAAATGTTTTTTTTTTATATATATATTGGTATTTTTGTAAAGAAATCTTAACTTAGAAAAAATTATTTTATTTGGGAAAAATGTGAAAAGATTATTATTTTTTGTAAGATAACATTATATTTCTTAAGTGTAAGAAGTAATATTTTTATTATAACTTCATATATTTTCGTAAACTATCACTATTTTTCCTTAATTTAAAATAAATTTATGTAAAAATAGTTAAAATAATTTCAATTTATGTAATTATAAAAATTATAAAAATTAATTTTATAAAAAATGGTTTATTTTTCTATAATGCAACACTTTAACGTAAAATATATTAAGTTATAATGAAAAAGCACTATAATTTTTATATTTATAAATAATGATGTTAGTTTATAAAAAAAAACACAATTTTTTTCATATTTTTTTATAAACTTAGATAAATTTTCTTAAATAAAGTACATTACCTTATTTTGAAACAGAGTATGGAAAGCAATTATTAATCTGCTTCTTTTATTTATTGAGTTGCTTCATGGAAAGGTAATATTACTGCAACTTCTTTATTCTTTTTTTTTATTTTGTATTTTGGGGATACAGTGTTCAATTTTGAAAATTGTTCTTTTGTGATTGGCTAAAGGTATCTGTTGGATGTGTAAACAATCACTTGATATAGATAAATAAATGAGTATAGAGTATCTAAATTATCTTGCACATGATAAAGGGATATTTACCAATTATACGTATATATACATACATACATGTATGTACGTATTATATATATATATAACTTAAATTTTTGAATTTTCATTTTGAACCATACTATACTGATCTATTTCAAATGAATCGAATCTCCGTACCAAACCATTATGTAAAATGAAATGATACTGGTATGAAGATTTTTTAAATTTAGTACTGATACTGGAGGTTTTATTTTTGGAATTCCCAAAATATGTTATGGTTTTGGAGATTTTGAATTCCCAAATTTTCCCATATTGTGTACACCCCTAGCAATTACATCATTTTACAACAAATCATTTAGTTTTGGAACATTACATCATAAGGCACCTTGTTCTAGCAAGAAGTCATTTTTGGACAACCAATTTGCCACTTGATTGGAAAGTCTATTGATATATACAATTTGAACATCATCTCGTTGAATTTATTTTGTCTCTAATTAACGATGGATTAGTGACGGATAACAGATACTAGACAAATACAGAGTAATTAGCGACAAATTTAACAACAGTTATACAAAACTGTCAAATTTTTTGCAAGTATTTAGCGTCACTGTGTTAATCATTGATATCGTTAGTTAATGACGGTGAATCCGACGTTAGTTAATGACGGATTGGTATCCGTTGTTAATTGGCGACAGATAATTCAATCCGTCATAAATTAGTCATTGGCTGGAAAACTCTAAAATTCAGTGACGGATTACCAACAGATTAGTTCGTTGCTGAATTTAGGTTAGAACAACCCCCTTCTTCTCTGCCACCATTTCAAAACTGGAAAAAAAAAATTGTTCCTTTAAACCCCTCAATCTCTAGCCACCACGTTGGCCGACCTCCAACCACCACGCCTCGACTTGCTGCCACTGGAGGGTCGACCACTGCAGCAGCACCACCGAGTGTCCTCCTCATTCTCCACCGTAACACCGGCGACAACCGGTTGTCCTTCTTAGCTCCACCACTAATGTGTGTGTGTGTATATAATTTAATTGTATTTATATAAATTAAAAATTAAAGATTAATTCAACAAAATTCTATAGAGTTAGAAAGTATCGACCACACACATATTTCAATCAGTGCGTAAATAGATTTTGGTTTTGATTATGTATATCAATTGTTTCATATACATAATATAAATGAAAAATATTTGAAATTAAATGAAAGTCAAATATAAAATACATTTCTAAAAAAATAAAAGACACTTAATATTTGTCTTCAAGTTATAATATATTACTTTTATTCAGAAAAAAATACCATTGGATATATAAATAGTTAAAAAAAATATAATGAGATTGTTCATTATTTTTCATGATATTGGATAAAAGTGTAAGAAATTGTTTCAGATATGGACAATAAACCAAAAATATAAAACAAATACACCAAAAGTAAACAAAAAAGATTTTAAGTTTCATACTTTTGGAATTTGTATTTTAATCAGTTCAAAATTTTTAAAAATGAATTTGTTACTTCATTTTCATTGTAATGAATAAAAACTAGTAGTTGTTCCATTCTTGCAAATATAAGTTGTACTGGAGGTTGGTTTTTAATGATGAAGGTAATGAAAATATTATATTAGAAACCTAAAATATACAAAAAGAATTTTTAAATTGACAAAAGTATATACATAATTTCTGGATATTCTATGTGGTTGATGTATTTTAGTCACTTTAAAATTTTTCAAAATGAAATTATCACTTCATTCTCCATTATAATGAATAAAAACTAGTAGTTGTTTCATTCTTACAAATATAAGTAGTGTTAGAGGTTTGTTTTTAATGATGAAAGTAATGAAGATATTGTATTAGAAACTTAAAATACACGAAAAGTATTCTAAATTGACAAAGCATATACAAAATATTTGGATATTCTATGTGATTGATGTCTTTTAAAATTTTTTAAAATGAAATTTTCACTTCATTCTTCATTACAATAAATAAAAACTAGTAGTTGTTTCATTCTTACAAATATAAGTTGTGTTAGAGGTTGGTTTTTAATGATGAATGTAATGAAGATATTGTATTAGAAACCAAACATATACTGAAAGTATTCTAAATTGATAAAAGCATATATAGAATCTTGTTTTTTTTTTCATGGAATTATATTATTGTTAATTTTAGTGGAGAGAAAATTTTTAATCTTTTACTATCAACATAAGATACCACAATAATAAATTGATAATTAAAAATAAATCTATGGTGATATGACAAGAGATTGAAATTAGGTCTCAAAATCTCATACTAATTCATACAAGTGGTCCATACTAACACCAAGTTTAACACCAAGTTCATCCACCACAATAGCCGTATTGCCCTAAAATTCATTACCACTCAAAATAAATATTTCATCAATATATAGAGTTGATGATCCAATTCAACTCCTAACATGTCCAACAATAATATCCCAGAAATTGTAAATGTCATGACAATCTATAGTAACAATAAATTAATTATTGTAAAATTTTTATCATCTTTATAATTGTATTTGAATCAAATTGATTTATAATTTTTGACATTAGAGCTAAAACAAACAAACAATTCTTTGCCTACCCAATAATCAAACTATAATAATGATCATTGAAATAATGAAAATTCTCATCTTATAAATTGCGATTCACATGAAATACGCAAGGATTTTTGTACTATTTTTTTAAAATAGAGAACAAGTAAAGTTAAAAAATAAAAATAAAAAAAGTGCACTTTCCTTAAAAAAATCACTTGAAAAAGATTTTTGCAAAGGTTGAAAATGGAATATGAACTATTGGAATTGGATTCATGTGTACAAAAATGTTATTAAGGTAAAAGATATTATTTCTATTCCTTATAGCTAAGGGTGTTTGTAAGGTTATAGTAAAAGAAGGTGATAATAGCCATTGAATTAGGATCAGGTGGGGGTTGATATGTGATATGAATGTGGTTAACTTGTACCAAATTTGTATTCAATATTGATAACTTTACCAAGGATTGTTCATAAATCAAGCAAAGAAAACTCTAATTTCCAACAAGACCCTAAAATAGTATGTACTTAAGAACCTTAATTATAAAGAATTAAAAGTTTTTAATGTAAAGCTAAGTTTGATTAAGTCAATTTTAAGTCCAAATTAAACTATGTTTGAATGCACCAAACCTTCACTTGATAAATTCACCAAGTTCTTTTAAGAACAAAAGAAATAGAATAAACCTCTCAAGAAATTTGAATTCAATTGATAATAACTTCTTCTAAATTCATGCTTCAATGTTATAGCCTTTATATAGACATGTAAACATCCTAATCCCTGAAGGAAAGATGTTTCTTCCTTATTCATAAAGATACCTATAAAGAAAAATCCTTAACTAAAGAGGGTTCCTTCAAAAATATGAAAACTAATGGCAATTAATGACAACTAATAACAACTAAGTAAATGACAACTAAGTAAAATGTAATGACAACTCATGACAACTAAGCAAATAGCTAATGACAACTAAACAAATATTTGACCAAATCTTCAAATATGTGTAGCCACCATTCTCCATCACTTTTAGGGTTTTATTTGCATGGAATATTCTTGGAATTTTAGAATTTTTTAGAACCTTCAAAATTGCACTTTATGCATTTTGAATGCAAATTGCTCCATTTGAAGAGTTTGACATGAATTCTTCATTTTAAGGATCAAAATATGATATTAAGGTGTAGAAAGGATAATTTTTTTTTTTCCTTTTGTTAATCTGTCTCCAAACACACTCCATTTGCACTTGTGCTTTGATTCTCTATCCCAAACTTGATCTTTGCTTTCAAGAACACTCCCAAGGCATCCTTAAACTTCTTTATTTGTACCCTAGTCATTGGACCATTATACTTGAGTGGATCATGATGCTTATCAACATGATTGGTGCTTGCTTAGTTCGTATCAGCATGTGTACATAAACATTGATATATACATGAGTAATGATACATGTCGCGGGCAGTGATGCTACAGTGCGTTGCTAGCCCGTGATAAATTACCATAATAGCCCTTATGTTTTTTTTTTAATTTTTTTTTGAAATCTAAAACCTAAGTTACACAGGGGTGAACCGGTCGTGCAAGGATTTAAACACCCGTAGCTTGTAAATTTTTTTTTGAAATCTAAAACCTAAATTGCACACGGGTGAACCCGTCGTGCAAGAATTTAAACACTTGTAGTTTGTGAAATTTTTTTTTATATCTAAAACCTAATTGCACATGGGTGAACTCGTTGTGTAAGAATTTAAACATTTGTAACCTGTAATTTTTTTTAATAATCTAATGAAATTCAAAAAAATTAAATATAAGGACTAAAATGATAATTATCGCGGCCAATGACGCACTATAGCATCGCTGCCCGCGACATCTAACATTTTCCTATATACAAAGAGTTAAAATAAATAAATAAGAGTCTAATCAAAATGATGAGCTAGGGATGGTATGTGAGCATAAATATTGGTGCATGCAAAGAGTTAAAGTTTAAGGATTGATATATATATATATATTTTGGGGAAGTGGGGAAGTGGAGAGAGTAGAGGCATTGATTTTAAAGAAGGGGCACGCATGTAAAGCAAAATTTAAAAAAGGCGCGCATATAATATTTAAAAAAAGTTTATATATATATATACATATATGAGTGGAGATCCACTTACACATGTGTAAATATAATATATTTTACACCAAATCTCAACCATTTAGTAAAACACATCTAATTGTTACAATATTTATTTAATTTTAGTGAGATGTATTTTTGGGGTAAATATGGGGTGAATTACACCCACAGTACCCAAAATATAGGCTATTTCCCATTAAACTACCCGAATTTGTTTTCGTCCCACAAAACCTCCCAAGTGCTCGAACAAATCCTACAAAAGGGTCTCGCGCAGAATCCAATCACCGGTGATGACGTGGATGCTGACGTATCATCTGACAAAAAGTGGTGTCATGTTAGCTGGGGGTTAATTACACTCACGGTACCCAACATTTTCATTAGTTCCTAGTAAAATGCATACTTTTTTTATTTTTATTTTATCCTTATTTTTTTATTTCTTTGTATTCTTTCTTTTTTTCTCTA